>PVJL010006483.1:0-91484 GCA_004026885.1 Lyroderma lyra
GCTCCGAACCGCGTCTCCCTCACGCTGGCTCCTCTCGGAAGCCTGCAGCAGGCCTCTGCCGTCAGCACGCCCAGGGTGTGGATGGCCGTCCAGCCCGTGCGTGTGCACTCATCAGGCAGGGTAAGGTGTGTGGGCGTTCCCAAGTCCTCCTCCCTCCAGGGGTGGACTCACTGCCCCTGGTGTGGGCTACACTGATGCGGGCAGTCGTCACAGCCTTGCAGCGCTGTCCCGGCCCCTGTGGGTCCCTGGCCCTGAGGACTCTGGCCACCACACTGGGAGGACACTCAAGCAGCCTCATGGAGAGAGGGGCCCCCCTCAGGGAGGAGCTCAGGCCCAGCAACAGCCCCCTGCGGGAGCTTAGAAGTGGACCCTCAGTGCCACTGGGGTCTTCAGAGGAATGTGGTCTCTGGGGACACTTTGAACCAGACCCTTGACCCACAGAAACTATGACACGCTGCAGGCAGGTCATGCTGAGTGGTGACAACGTTGTGCAGCAGCAGATAGCACACGCATACACCAGCAGGAAGTCCAAGGACCACGTATCCTTGGGGTGGCGACAAGGTACAAATGCCCTGAAGTCTCAGTGGTTAGCCCCCTGGAGTGCTCTGTGGGCTTGGGCCGCCCAGGGGCCGGCTCAGTGTCCCAGGCACCATGACAACCTCAGGGAGTGAGCACTCTTTAAGCCTTCGTCCAGGGTGATGCGATGACAGTGCACCTTCCACCTCAGGGCAGGCCCTTCACTGCCACTTGCCTGAGAAGAGAAACTGGAGGCGTTGGTGAGCCTGGCAGCGGAGAGCACACATCCTTTCCCGCCTTCCTTTGTCCTCTGGCTCACGCCCTAGGAACGCTGTGAAGTGTCCTCATTCCCAAGAGCCTGGAGCATGTGTCACGGACCTGCTGTCACTGCAGCCTGTGGTGGGGGTCTCCATTCAGTTCAGAGAAATATGCTTTCATTTTAACATCTGCCGCTGCCCCTCCTCAGCAACTTTTATCGTCCCCACGTCACACTTCCTGAGCCTCTGACCTGGACTCTTCTTTTCCCTCATGGCCTTCAAGGGGCTGACTGGGGTCTCAGCACCCACTACCTGTCCCTTCCACTTGTGCGGAGTTGCTCGCTGGTTTGGCTCCAGAAAGTCACTCTGAGTCCTCTGATCTCTTCCGATACTCCGTCCCTTTGGTGGTTAGCTCTGCTCTGCCTCATGGGTAGTGCTGGGTACACTGACCCGTCTCTCTGGCCACTGAGCCCCCCAAGGGCTGTTGTCAGCTCTGTCTGGCTCTGAGGGGTCTGCTGAAGAGGGGGCAAGCCAGCTGGGTCCTGGGATGGCTGCAGTCGGGCCCCCCAAGACCATCACCACTGCCTGCCCAGGGCCTGGCTCGCAGGGGTTAATGGCCCAGCTGTCCTGGGACCGCTCAGCATCTCCTCCTCAATCCCTGGAGCCCTGTTTCTTCGGAAACTCGGCAGTCAGTGCTATCGCCAAGCAGAGCCAGCAGGCGGGGTCCCCAGGGCCCAGCTGAGGGAGCCCCAGGGGGCCCCAGGGCTGGTGCAGGAGGCATGGATCCCAGCTGCCCACCAGGACACTGGGTCAGCCCAGCGGGTGGACTCATCCCTCGGTCCAGGGGCAGGGAAGGGTCACTGCTCTGACCACGTGGTGGTAAGAGGAGGAGGGACAGGGCAGCTGGCCCCACCCATGCCATGGAACCTGCAGTGATGGCCACTGAGGACAGGCCACTCTCTGAATCCCCTGCTAAATGAGACAGTGCCTGCTGCCCACTGCCCCAGCTCCACACCTGTCCTACCAGGGGCCTCAGCCCTCCGCCCAACCTATCCCAGGCCCCCAGGCCAGCCCCATAACCCCATCTCTATGGGGGACCCTAGCCCATACCCCAATGGCACCCTGATTTCCCACCATCTCTCCATGGCACAGTACGTGGGTCCTGGGCACAAACAAGGGTGTGGCGTGCAGGCTACAGGGCACTGGGCACAACCCCAACCAGTTCCCTTGGTCACACAGGAGTGAGGCACAATGCTAGAAGTGAGAACAAACCCATCGTCCAGCAGTGACACAGGCATGACAGTCGAGTACAGAACACATGGGCCCCGGCCTGAGCCGCTCCAGTGTGGCTGTCAGTGTGAGCCGGCCATAGTCTGGAATGGTGTGGGCAGCCTGTCCCCACTGTGCTGGGCACCAGCTCACTCAGAAATGCAGGCGAGACCCTGAGGGGGGCTCAGAACACTGGGAGCAGGCCCAACCCCGGGCCCCCATCCACCTGCCGACACCGTCCCCACTAGTGTCCCTGGCTGCACGCCGGGTCCTACTGTCCAGCAGTCTGCAGCCGCGTCCCAGGGCCCGTGGACATTTCAGCAGGTGGATGGCACTGTCATTTCTGGCCCTTCCACATCACTCTCTTCCAAATCTGCCAGGTTCTTTTCCAAGCTTCCGTGTGTGTGACCCGTTGGCATTTCCGGCCTTCCTCTGAGTAGATGTGTTTTACACTTGGGGCCTGAGCATCTCACATGCACCTGATGCCTAGCCGGCTACTGCTGGCGGCTCTTGCTGACAGCGCCAGGGTCCCTGAGCACCTGGGTTTGGACTGTTGTCTGTTCACTGACCTTGAAAACACCCCTTATGGGGCACACAGCGGTCTAGGACAAATGACATTGCACCGAAGTACCCAGATGAGGTAAACGTGGTTTAGAAGGAAACTCAAAAACTTGGGCATTCTGGGCAGCCAGTGGTGGATGTGAGGTCCATGTCCATGCAAATCCGGCATGTTCTGCCTGGGACACCCCCTGGGAACCCAGTGGGAGGGTCCACTGCTGGAGGGCACATGCCTCAGGGTTCAGAAGATTGTGACAGGGCTCCTGCAGACTTGGCCTTGCCACGGTGGAGCTAGTGGGACACAGGCAGGTGCACCCGTGATCGCGGGGATGCCTGGAGGACAGGCGTCCAGAATGACCCGGGCAATGACCAGCAAACTGCACACCAGCTCACAGCTCACACCCAGGTTGTTTTCCGTGTCTTCTTCTCTCTTACAGATTCTGTTCTGGGCTTTGTCCCTTGACTTAGGGACCACCTGCCCCTCTCTAGAGAGCGAACGACCTGAGCACAAAGACAAGCTGCCAGACAGCCTTTGACAGCTGGCCCCAGGCCACCAAGCCGAGTAATTCGCTGGCCAGCAAGATGGCCCTGTGATTTCCTCTCGCGTTTGCCCTGGTACTGCCTTACCACCTTGATGGCTCTCCATTGCTAAGTGACTTGCAAGTGTTTTGTAAGGCACTTTTTAGCTGCTGTTAGCAGGTGCAGTGCAAAGCACTTCTCCTCCAGCCCTCATCCCCAGGGACGCTTCCCAGAAGCTTGTTGTCAACCATGTGGGATACCAATGTGATCGATGGCCACCACACCACGTGGCCTAACATGCGGCCCACACCCAAGCCTCTCCACTGTGGAGACCCCACCCCCACCCCACCTGCACATAACAAAGGAACAGCACCCAAAGAACAAGGGAGGCGAAAACGTTTAAGTTATTAAATCAAATATACAGAGTGATTCATTTAATATGTACATATTTACAAAAATGCACTTGCACAAGGGGGGTCGGGGCCGGCAGGTGGGCAGCGGCCTGGTGCCCACGGCAAACGCTGACAGTTGCGAGGGGAGTTTGTGTGAAGGCACTTGTCGTAAGCTTCAATACTGCCACCGTCCCGGGGAGAACAGAGCAGTCGGGAAGGGCACTTCTAAAGCACAACTGAGAGATCTCTGGAGTGTTCCGGGCAGGAGCGAGTGAGGACGGCAGACTGGAGGGGCTGCCCACGGGCCTCAGGCCACAGCAACCACCACGGCCCCGCTGATGACCTCAAGCCCCACATACAGCCACGGTGCCGTGCACACCATGCACGCCAACAGCCAGGGGCCATGCTATCAGCCACAGGTGGTCCCACCAACAGCCACGGGTCCCACGGACAGCCTTGGGCTACATGGACGGCCACAGGTCCCACTGACACCATGGGCCACGGGTCCCATTGGCTCTTTGGCCTGGAGCCACTGAGAACCCCAAGTGAGGAATACAAAGGAAGATTCTGTAAACAGCGCACCACCTCAGGTCACCAGCGTTCGACCACTCGGTGAGGACACACCCTCGCTCTCTCCCCTGCCACGCAGCAGGCGCGGGCACGGAAATGTTACAAAAATAGCAACTATCCGAGAGCACGCCGCCATTGTCCACCTGACAGTTACCGAATAATTTATACAAGGTTAACGAAACGTAGAAAATAAACATTTGTTTTTGGTTTTTGGTGTTTTTTTTACACAAAATAAAGAAACTATGCACACAGCCTCAGCCTCCTCTAGTCCGGCGAGGGGTCACGCCCTGTGGGCACTGTGCCTACTCCTGGCACGTGCGGCGGGCCTCGCCCATGCTCCTGACCGTGCGGTTGTCCACTTTGGGGCCTGAGGCCCAGCCCGCCGGCCTCCCAGGCAAGCGGCCGGGCTCTTTGGTGAGTTTGTGCGCGAGGAACTTCTCGGCCTCCGGGGAGTCCTCACCGCGGCCCGGATCCTCGTCGTCCTCGTCCTCACCGCCACCCCCGTGGCCTGCGGGCCCGGGCAGCGCCTCACCCGCCCTGCGTGGTGGGGGCGTGAAGTTCTTGCACTGACAGAGCGCCTCCTTGTGCCCGCCGGCCGGCCGCTCGATGGGGTTGCGGATGGGGTTGAGCGGGGCCCACTGGTTGTTGGCACTCTCCTCGCGTGGCAGCCGACCCCGCTCCCGCTCTTTCCTGCGCTTGCGGGTCCACCAGACGCAGACAGCCACGCAGGCCAGACACAGCACGCTGAACAGGGCGCACAGCACGGGAACCAGCACACCTGCACGGGCAGGTGGGCGGCAGCGTTGGCAGCCCAGGCGTGGCCCAGCCCCTCCCCTAGCCACGACCCATGAGCCTCCCACTGGCCCGCCACTCACCTGTGGGGGAGCCGCCCATGACCACCGTCTCCACCTTGACCTCCGTGACAGCCAGCAGCAGTGAGCTGTTCCCCCGCTGGGTGATGGCGGCCACGATGGCGTGAGCGGCACTCTGGATCAGGCTGCTGTCCGGCAGGTCCCGCGCGGGGCTGAAGGACTGTGCAGAGGACAGTACTGAGGGGCGCCTACCCTGGGGCCTGCGCCTCCCACCCACAGTGGGAGCCCGGCCAGAGTGCCTGCTGGGTGCCCGACAGCTAGGGCAGGGAATGCTGAGGCTCCTGTCCAGCTACACAGACTATGCAGGCCACTGTGGTCCCCAAGCAGAGTTGGACTGGACCATGGATGGGGGCTTGGGAGCCTGGGTCTCCAGGGCTTCTTGAGGAGAGGCCCCCATTAGGCAGTTCACAGGGAAAAGGTAACTCGTCTTTTCCACTGACCCCCCGTGCATCTGGAGTAGGAACGACTATCCCATGACCATGCCCATGGCCCCAGAAGGCACCACGGGCCCAGCATTGCCCCCAGTACTGGAGCTGTACTGCCTGTGCCTTGGTCCATGTGGCACCTGCCAGCACCCTGAGGAACTGCTCGGCCTTCTGCCCGCTCCCTGTACACCCCCAGCCACAGCCTCACCTGACCCCACAGTTCCCAGCTTATGAGATACCCACCTGGGCCCAGGGCAGGACCCCCGAGAATGCCTGGTCAGCTGAGGGCCCATGCAGGTGCCTGGGCCTGGACCATACATCCCAGAGACTACCTGAGCCCATGGGGGCACACACAGGGGGATACAGCGCAGGCAGAGCAGGGGACCGGGTGAGGACAAGGCTGCAGACAGCATTCACAACCACCCACAACCCCGACGCTTCATCCAGCTGAGTAGGCCCAACACCTTAGCCACGACCCACCCCTCGGACTTAGTTAAGGTCCTAGATGAGGGCCCCCGTCCCTCATGGCCCCAGCCCTCAGTCTCTGCCCTTGAGGAGTCCTCTAGCTGTCCCCTGTCACTATCCCCCCCCAGACATCTACCCATTCTCCTGCCTTCTCTGGGTTCTGCCTCTGTACCCAGCCTGCTCCAGACCCTTCACCTCAGCAGACAGAACGAGTGACCCCGCCCCCGCCCCCCCAACACATCCCCTTGTTCTATATCCCTGGAGAAGCTGACCCTACCCAGAACCAATGCCATCTCACTCGGTTCCGAGCCACTTGCTGGCCACTCCTGTCCACTCTTGGACGTGCGCACTCCCTGCCCTCCTAACCTCTGTTCTGCCCCAGCTACTGGCCCTGCCCCAGCCTTCTGGCTTGGCCACATGCATGTCCTTGCTGAGCTGTGTTCCCCTAGTCCTGGCCTTGGCTCTCACCGCTTCCCACACACCCCTGCCAGACCAACACCTCCCCTCCTCCTGGCCCCCTGGCCCAGTTCCACCAACCTCCAGTGAGGGGGCACCCACAGCCCCCACACAACTGCAGTGGGGGTAGACTCCCAAGCCAGTGGGTCACCCTGTCTCCCTGAGTGCCTGGAGACCAGGCCCTGCCCCAGCACCTCCCAGGAGCACAGAGAGAATGGGCTGAGTGGTGTGGCCATGCTGCCCGCCCAGCACTCACCATGGCCACCTCCACAGCACTGGCCCCCGAGGATGGCCGGTCACAGAGCAGCACGAGCAGGCGGTCCCGGGCCACCGTCCTCGTGGCCGGTAGGGAACGAATTCCCGAGCAGATGGCACCCACAGTGGTACCCTGGGCAGAGATAAGCAGCACGTGAACAGAAGCCCCACTTGTCCCCCAGCTGGCACTAATGGTGTGTAGCAGGATGTACCTTACAGCCCATCTGGGGACACAGGGTGGGGACACAGGGGTCCCATTGGGGAACTGGTTTCCCACACCAGACCTGTGCTCCCCCTACCCAGGACAGACTCCCTCCACATAGTGTGTCCTTGTCCTGCTCCAGGCCCCCAGGGGTAGGGTGAGGCTGGGTCTCACCCACTTCTAAGCCTGACCCTCCTAGGCTCCGACTGCTCAGGCCATAGAACTGCCCACAGAGCTGCAGGCTGTGCTGCGGCTCCCCTGGAAGGCTAAGAGGCTCAGATTGGGTGGCACTGTGGCTGGGCCCAAACCTCCTGGTCTCCCCTGCCTCCTCCACAAGACATCCTGGACTCAATGCCCCCTCCCATCTGACCACACAAGGTCAGGATCCCCAATGGGCCATGGGGTCAACCATAGCTCCCTAACCCCATAGGGGCCAAGCCACAGTCAGCGTGGTGGCAGCTGAACATGGTCGCTACTGCCTGAGTGGCCATTCTGAGAGCAGGAGCGTCCAGACTCAGCAGGCACTTGGAGTGCCTATCGCCAGGACTGCGCACCTGGGGCACTTGGTCATGGTCAAAGTGCAGCGTGAGGCGTGCGCAGTTGTTGTCCAGGTGGGCAGAGCGTGGCAGGCAGGCGGTGCCGGGCAGCAGGGGCTCCGCTGTGCTGCACTCCCCCCAGGCTGCGCAGGGCGGCTGCAGGCACTGGCTCGGTGCCCTCTCCCGGCACTGCTGCCCTGGTGGGCACTGGGTGCTCAGGGTGTCTGGCTGGCTGGCCAGCAGGCAAGGCTTCCGCCCGCACCACACCTGGGCCGGCACACACATGGAAGAAGAGACACGGGCAGCCGCAGACACACACATAGGCATCACGTGGGAAGACACATGGTCAGGGTCAGCAAGTGCCCAGGTTGTACCCTACTCCACCCGCCAGGGATCCCAGGCTAACCCTACACCAGGAAGGATCCCACCAGAGCAGAGGTGGCCCCGAGGGAGGGTGGGGCCAGGTGGCTTGCAAGCCTTGGGATCCTGACACCTGAGCATGGCCAAGCCTCAGTTTCCCCAACCATACAAGAAGAGGGGCTTGGTTATGCCAGAGTACCTCCTCCCTGGAGAGCCAGCAGAGGTAGGTGGACTTGGCCCAGCCCCCAACCCCCAGCCCCACCTCCGCCGTCTCACAGGGTGAGGCAGGGTAATGAACAGAAGACAGGGCTGCCTCGGGCAACGGCACCAGGCCCAGGTAGGGCGGGGTTGGTCTGCAGGCTCCTGGGCAGGGCCCCTGGCACCTTGCTACAGTCCCTGCGGCCATCCAGGCAGCGGCAGCTGTTACAGTCTTCCACCCAAGAGCTCCCATGCGGGAAGGGCATGCCCTGTGACCAGCAGGATCTCCCAAACACGATCACTATGGGGAGAGGTGGTGGGGTCAGCTGTGGGCACCGAGCCCAGGAGTCCAGGCTGCCCCTCCCTGCCTGCACAGTCCCGGCCCAGAGCAGTGTGCCCCCCCAACCTACCGTCCTGGCACCGCGGGCCAGCCCGGCCTGGTGGGCAGGTGCAGCGGTAGCCATTGATCTCGTCCACACATGTGGCTCCGTAAGCACAGGGTGAGGACTGGCACTCGTCGATGTCTGCAAGGCATGTGGGGATTAGGGGCAAGCCAGGAGGCCAGACCCTGGGAGATGGCATGGAGCAGAAGGGAGGCCCGTCAGAGGGGCAGCTCCCCAGCCAGCTTAGGTCACTGTCACTGACTCCCCCACTTCTCCATCTACTCCTGGAACAGGATGGGGAAGGCCTATTCCTTTCTGGGGCAGCCCTTGTCCTTGGGCTGGGGGATGAGTGGAGGGGTGCTGTAGGCGGGGCAGAGACTAGTGGGGAAACTGAGGCTTGAAGCGAGGCAGAAAGTGGCTATGTGCACCGTGTCCTTCAGGGTATGTGGACCCTCGTAACCCGACCCCAGACACCTAGGCCTGCCCACCCAGCCTCCCCGCGCCTCACTGATGCGGCAGTCAGGCCCCGCGAAGCCAGGTGCACACTCGCAGCGGAACCAGTTGACACCATCAACGCAGACTCCTCCATTGTAGCTGCAGGGCAGAGGGTGGGTATCAGGGGGGCCCGCACTGGCCAAGCTCCCCGGGTCCTCCAGCTCCCCCGGGGCTGCCACTCACCAAGGCAGAGGGTTGCAGTCGTTGGTATCTGCATGTGATGCAAGAGAAAGGGAAGTCAGCACGGCACCCACCACCCCGCATCCCCTGTGCCAGCCCTGGGTGCCCTGGATGGGCAGACACGGCACCATCCATGCCAGCCAGCCATGACCACAACAGGAGGCTGGGGTGGGCAGGTGGCTTCAGGAAGAGGTGGCCCTGGGCAGTCACGGAGGGGCCAATCCTGGAATATGCCTTTAGCTGGGGTGGGGGCAGCATGAACAGCAGCCTCGCTGCAGGATGAGCCAGTGGCTGGACGGCGGTGGAAGCAGGACATACAGGGAGCAGGAGGCCACAGAGCTGGGAGAAGAGGACTAGAGGTAGCAGAGCTGGTGTTGGGGTACAACTGTGCTTTGATGGACAGGTGCAGAGGGCATGTCCATGGGGCAGGCCTGGGGAGCCTGGTAGAGAGGAGTGGGCCCTCACCCCTCATAGATCCCCACCCCAGGCCACCCTCCCAACACTCCCACCCTGCCAGCTCACTGTGTGTGCAGGTGCGGCCCTCCCAGCCATCCCGGCAAATGCAGGAGAAGGAGTCCCCGCTGCCCACACAGGTGCCCCCATTCATGCAGGGGTTGGGCAGGCAGCTGCTGTTCTTGGCTGTGAGGGGCAGAAGGAAAAGAATCTGCTCATCTGGGGGTCTCCACATTGTGGCCCCAACCCAGCCAGAGGCAGAGAGAGCCTGGGGCAGAGGCAGGCACGCCTGGCATGTCTGTGGGGGCGGAGCCAGTACCTGCTGCTCTCCCCTCCCCACCCGGCCTCCGCAAGGCTTTCTCACCGATGTTGCAAGCGCTGCCCTTCCAGCCCGGAGGGCAGGCACAGCGGAAGGTGTCGCCGCTGTCATAGCACGTGCCACCATTGCTGCAAGTGTAGGCGTCACACTGGGACTCGCCTGTGGGCACACAGGCTGCTCAGGGGGCGTGCCCCAGAGCAGCAGGCAGGTGCCTCCCCCACCCACGCAAGCGGCAGGAACCCATAGCACTCACGTGAGTAGCAGGTCTTGCCCTTCCAGCCATCATCACATGCACAATAGAAGTCGTTCACCAGGTCGTAGCAGCGGCCGCGACTGTGGCAGGGATCAGGAAGGCAGTCGTTGGTATCTGGGGGCGAGGATGCCAGTCAATAGGGGGCCACAAGCATTCAGGGAGGGCTTCCAGGAGGAGGCACCAGCGCTGGGCTGAGAGGCAGTGGGGTGGGGAAGGAGAACCAGGTGAAAGGCCTGACTGGTGGAAGTGCCCCAGGCAAGGTGCAGCACTCACTGATGTCGCAGAGCTCTCCCTCCCAGCCACTGGGGCAGAAGCAGCGGAAGGTGTCCACCTCATCGATGCATGTGCCCCCGTTGCGGCATGGCTGGCCCAGGCAGTCGTCAATGTCTGCGGAAGGCAGAGGTGAGCAGTGTCCCCAGCTGGCCCGGCCCCCACCTGGTCCCTGGTCCCTGGCCACTCACTCTCGTGGCAGTAGGCACCCGTGAAGCCGCTGTCACAGACGCACGAGAAGTTGCCCCCGGGCTGACTGACACAGTGTCCGTGGGGGCCACACACACCGCCAGAGGGCGCCGTGCCACCCACCCGAGGTTCCACTTCTAATCCGCAGCCATCAATCACTGCAGCAGAAGAGAACAGGTCAGCCCATCCCCACCTCTACAGGCCCCGCCCACGCGCCCCATCTCTGTTGACCCCGCCCACCCCTGCAGGCCCCACCCACGTGCCCCACCTTTGCAGGCTCCCTCAGGGCATGGCTCCCTGGGCACAGAGCAGTTCTTGCCACCCATGTCATCAGGACATGCACAGTAATAGTCGCCCTCCAGGTTGTAGCAGCGGGCGCTGTTCTGGCAGGGGCTCGGCTGACAGAAGTCGATGTCCACCTATGGGTGCAGGGCATCGTGAGGGCCCAGCCCTGCACCCAGACACACTGGGAGATGAGCCAGGTGTCATGTCCTTTGAGGAATCCTTGAGGCCCCAGCCCTGGTCAGTCTGGACACCAGGGCCTCTGCAGCCAGAACCTGAATGACCTCCCACCCGAGACTGTCCAGGCCGGTCAGCTGGGCGGAAACACCTGCGGGCTGTCAGGCCCCTCCCACTGCCCTCACCCCACCACAGCCAGCTTCCTCTGCCTCCGCCGGCCGCATCCGGCCTTCGCCCCTCCTGCTGACAGGAAGACCAGCTCCTGACCCTCCTCCCCAACACCAAGGCCACCCTGAGCCCAGTCTGTGGGTTGTCCCCAGACGTACCACAGCCAGCCAGGCTCCATGGCCCCAGGCAGGGCCCTGGAAGCCTTCTGGCCAGGAGCCCTGCCTGGTGCACCCCTGCAGTCCCAATACTATCCCCTGCAAAGACCAGGGCAGGTTAAAGGGAGGCAGGCATGAGACACCCAGAGAGCGTCAGCCACCTTTCCCAGGACCCACACACAGCATGTGCAGCCTCACACCCCCAGGTACCCCCACCCCGCCCTCAGGCCCCTCCTTCAGGCTGCCTGAAACTCCACTGCATCAAAGCCACTGGGCTCTCCAGTCAGTGTGAGACCAAAGAGCACCTGGGTAGCCAGCTGACCTGCTGGTGCTTGAAATGACAAGGAGGGACCCTTCAACCATCCTCCACCCTCTGCCTGTCAGGCGTCTGAACTCTGGGGCTGGGTTCTTGGTCTAGGACTGAGCCTGAGACACTGTGTAAGGTCATCCCCCACTGCAGCAGCCCCTCCGGGTCACCCAGGTAGTAGCCTGGGGGCAATGGCCTGCCCCTGTGGCTCACAGGGCAGCAGCTGGGGTAGAGAATGGAGTGGCACCCGCAGTCACCTCGCAGAGTGGCCCGGAGAAGCCCCGGGGGCAGTGACAGCGGAAGCCGTCCACCAGGTCCTCACAAAGGCCACCATGGCAGGGGCTGCTGGCGCACTCGTCCAACTGGAGCTCACAGTGCCGTCCTCCAAAGCCCCGTGGGCACACACACTGGTAGCCGTTCACCAGGTCCTGGAGAGTGGAAAGGGGTGCCAGTGAGGCTCTTGAAGCCACCCCCAATCCCACGCCCCTCCCATGGATGTGCAGGGTCAGGGTGGCTGGCCACACCTTACCTTGCAGGTGCCACCGTGCTGACACTGCCCGGGACAGTCATTGATGTCTGGGGGAGAGGGGCTGGGTCATGGGCAGGGTCCTTGAGCTCCCCCAACCCCACCCACCTGCCTCCTGCCCACCCATACTGACTGATATGGCAGTTGATGCCCTTCCAGCCCGGGATGCAATCACAGTAATAGCCACCAATCAGGTTTTTGCAAGAAAAAGCATTAAGGCACGGCTTCCCTTCACACTCATTGGCGTCTGTGAACGAGACAAGGGAGTGATGGGGCCCCGGCGCCAGGCGCCCATAGCCCCAGCATTGCCAGCAGCAGCCACCACATGCAGAGCGTGCAGTCCATGCACACATGTGCCCCAAGGGGCCCTTACCCAGCTGGCAGGTGGCCCCCACCCACTGCTCAGGGCAGATGCACTCGAAGCCATCCACCTGATCCACGCAGGTGCCCCCTGCTGCACACGGGCTGGAGGCACATTCATCAATGTCTGCAGAGAGACAGAAAAAGACCAGCAACACAGTGGGTGTGTGGAGACGGGGCCATGGGGAGGTGGTGTCCTATAGGGCAGTCCTAGGGGAGCAGGGGCGATGGGCCTGGGTCTTGCTGTCACCCTCCCGTGGCTCGACCACTGTGCCCCAACCTCACCTTCCAGACTCCCAAGGCTGGACTCCCCCAACATTCAAATGGGTGCTCACCCAGCGCACAGGTGGGCCCGCTCCAGCCAGATGGGCAGTGGCACTCAAAACCGGAGGGTACCTCGTGGCAAGAACCCCCGTTGGCACACGGGTTGGAGGTGCAGGCATGCTCTGCTACATTGGGAACCAGAGGCAGTGGGTTGGAGGGTGAAAGTCCAGGCCCCCCTACCTTTCCATGAGTACTCCCCCTAAGACCCCAAGGCGGGAGTGGAAGGGGTGGGAGAGTGCCCAGAGCAAAGAAGCCAGAAAGAAGGGGCCCAGCCGGGCACCTGAGAACCAGCACTGTGCCCGGCGGAGGCCGCGGTGGGCCCTGACATACCACGCTCACAGTTCTTGCCCGAGTAGCCGGCGGGGCAGGCGCAGTGGTACTGGTCAGGCTCTGCGTTGATGCACGTGCCCCCGTTGGTGCACGGGTGGTGGCTGCCGCAGTAGTTCAGGTCTGATGGCAGGGGTGGGGTGCTCAGGGGACAGGCACCACCCCATGCTCCCCACCTTCCCCAAGAGGGCTGAGCCTCGGGCCTTGCCACCTGGCCTCCTGCCCCCCCTCCCCCGCCGCCTGCCCGCCGCTACCTTTGTTGCAAAGCAGGCCACCCCAGTTGGTCTCGCAGTTGCACTGCCAGGGCTCCACGCAGCTGCCATGCACACAGCCGGGGTACGGGACGCACTCGTCACAGAACCTCCCCTGCCAGCCATAGCTACACCTGGGGAAGGCCAAGGGACATGGGCCTGGTGGGTGAGGGTGGACCCCGGGAGATGTGGTGGCCACCAGGGATGTGACATAGTCACATGGGCCACCCTGGGGCTGGCAGCCTGGGCCTCTGAACTGGAGCAGGCCTTGGGCCAGGCGCGGTGCATGGCAGGCTGGCCAGCCACCCTGCGCTGTCACAGGCACTTCCCTGCCGCTGGCCGAGGACAGTGGGCCGCAGCTGTCCAGTCACTCCTCTCGGAGCTATTTTGGGACTCAGCCCTGAGCAAGGCCCCAGGAACAGGCGCCGGGAAATGGAGGCCCTGCCGGGACCCCAGGGATGAGCGCGCCGGCCCCAACGATGGGCCAGCAGCACACGGAGGGGCTCCCGCCAGCCTGGCTCTGTGACTTTGAGCACAGTTCAAGACCTCCCTGAAACTCAAGGGCAGTCACTACTCTGTTCCAGCAGAGCCCTTCAAGGGCCCATCTCACAGGTGGGGACACCCAGGCCCACAGGGTGCGTCAGAATGGCCCTGTGGGAGGCCAGACTCAGGGCAGCACCTGACCCACGAAGTCACCCACTCCCTGGAGATTGGATTTGACAGACCTCTTGGCTCCAAGGCCATGACCCCGAGGCCTGGCCCTGCCCCATGCCACAGGCCAGCATCTCCTCGGGGAAGTCTTTAGGGAGGAGGGGCAGGCAGCCAGGGCAGAAAAGGTGCCCAAGGTCACCAGTGCAGGCCCCAAGCTGTGTCTGCTCTAGGAAACTCAGGGGGCAGAGGTGGCCACCCTTCCGAGGGCACGGAACTCAACCTAACTTAGAGGACTGCCGTCAGGGGAGGGAGCCCGCTGTTCTGTGTCAGACACCCCAGGGCCCAGCAGGCTGCCCTCCAGCCCCTAAACAGGACCCCCAGGGGTCCCCTTCCCAGAACTCTGAAGGTCCTGCAGGAAGGGAGTGACGCCCAGGTCATGTCACTTGCACACTAGCACCCTTCACGTGCATTTACTTTGTAAAGGAAAGGAGCCATGGCCTTTCCTGGGCTGCCCCTGAGCCCTGCAGCCATCTAGAGGGGACACTGGCACACTCAGTGGGCATGAGGACAAGGAAGCCGAGGCTGGTGAGGAGGGGCTCCGCCATCCAGCCCCATGTGCACACAGGAGCCCCCCCCCCCCCCGCCCAACCCCCCTCCAAGTGACATGGGAGACCAGGCTTGGGTGGGCTCGTGCCACCTTGAGTCACCCCAGTGGGTCCCAAGGGCACACTCTAGCCCTGGGTGGGGCAGCCCTCTGCAGCAGTGCCCCCCCCACCCTGCCCCCATGCTCCAGAAGCCGGGAGGAGGCGGCAGGAAGGCACGGCCATCTCCGCGGCATCCGGTGGGGGTGTCCTGCACTGAAACCCGAGCTGGGAGCCACCAGCAGCAGCTGGGCCTTGCCTGCGGGGCGGGAGGGCGGTGGGGGCTTGCTGGACCCCGCCGGCCCTCACGCCTCTGTCCCCATGAGTCCTGCCCCCGGCTGCCTGTACAGCCCACGCCAGCGGGGGACAACAGGGCAGAGACCTGCCAGCTCGGCTGCCCAGTCGCTGGCTAGCCACCTAGGGCCGCTGGCACGGTGTTGAGGCTGAGCTCTGCACAGGGTGCCAAGCCAGGGTGTGCAGGGCTGACAGCCAGCCCCTGTGATCAGTCCCCATGCTCCTGTGGCCCAGAGTCCCCAGGCTCACACCCACCACACTGGCCAGAGGGCAGGCTCCTGCTCCACAAGATACGGCTCCCAGGGGTGCTTGCCCTGCAAGACATGGACCTGTCCTGGGCCAGGCCACTCCCAAGGTATCCTCTCACCCTTCCTGTGTCCCCATATCTTGAGGCCCACACGACTTACCTGAAATGCAGCAGTGTGAGGGGTTGGGTGGGTGAAGCCCTGGACCCCTGCCCTGCCCTGGGCAGCCTGCCTGCTGCCCTGCCCTGAACAGGCCAAAGCCACCATACGACAAGCAGAGGGGTCACTGCCACTCCCTTCCTGGCTCCCAAGCCTTGCCCTTCTGTCCTCCTACTCATTCTGTGGGACCCCAGGGAAGTTGCTAACGTCTCTGTGCTGTATCCTTGTCAGAAACATGCATGTAGAAGCAAACCCACCCTACAGGGGTCCTGGGATGAGCAAGATGCCAAGCTGGGTAGAGTTCCACTCACCTCCCCATACACACACCTGTCATGTCTGCCAACCTGCAGCCCTTCCCAAGAGCTGAGATCAGCATGCCACCTAGGCCCAGCCCTGCCTCCCAGGCCATCCTTGCCCACTCCAGTGTCTACCCTTGCTCGCATGCTGTAAGAGTGCATTGCTCTGAGTCCCCGCCCAAGCCCATCCCCTGTCTCCCCGCTGCCACTACTGGCAAAGCTGCTTACCCTCAGCTCCCCTCCCTCCTCTCCTAACCCACCCAACCAGAGGTCTCCCGTACTATTTCCTTGGTCAAGGTCTCCAACACCGGGCTGCCAGGATCCCCGCCTTTCTGGTCCCCTTGGCCCCCAGTGGCAGCCCCTGCCAGATCCACATCATCGCATACCTTCACCAGCAGGCAGCCGAGACGGCTCCTCTGCCTTGTCTCTACACCTGCCCAAGCCCAGGCCTTTAAACTCCACCTGGACACCACAGCCACCCCACCTATGTCTTCTGCCAGGCCTCTCCCCAGCAAACCCTCTGGGGGCACGGCACTCCCTTCCCTCTAAGGTAACCAGCCTTTCTCTACCTGCCTGCTCCTCCCACAAATGCCCCACCACTCAATGGCCCAGGTGAGAAGACTTGGGGTCCCCCACCTTGGGCCCCTGCTCCTCCTCTGGCCTCTACATCAAATCCATGCCAGGATGTCCACAGGGCCTCCTGCTGGTTTGGCATCTCCGCCTCCCAGCCCTGGCTGCAGCCTCCCCACCTGTCCCAGCTCACTACACCTGGCCCTCCCATGCTGTGGACAGCCATCCTCAGGTAGCCCTGGATGCTCCCCTGGTTTCTTGCCACATGTCCTTGTGTGGCTATCATGATCGGCACGCCTTGGCTCTGAGGACTCAGGTCAGCCTTGCGCTGACTGTGGGCTGCACAGGGGCAGGGCCTGTGTCTCTGATGTCCAGTAGTGTTGCACGCCCAGCAGGCATGCAGCCACACTCTGCTGAGGGTGGGGCACAAGAGCAGCTGTGGGCTGAACTGGCCGAGAGGGCCCTTGGGGCAGGCACGGCACTCACCTGCACTCCCCAGGCACAGCACATCCCCCGTGGAGCAGGTTGCAGCCTTGTTTACACACGGCTGCAGGAGAGGAGAGCAGAGGCTGCAGCCTGTGGGGCGGGGCCGCCGAGGCCCGCGCCCTGCCCTGCACATGCCCCGCGCACCTTCCTTGCACTCCCTGCCCATCCAGCCGTCCATGCAGGCCTTGTTGCCATACTGGTCGCAGGTGTAGTGGCCGAAGAAGTCGCTGCGGGGCCGGCAGAATTTGTTGCAGGTGGGGCTGTAGTAGTTCTCGGCACAGCGCACGCGCACCTGCAGCTCCAGGTGGGCCACGTGGCCGCTGAAGTGCAGGCTCTTCCAGCGGTCCTCGGGGTTGATCATGCCCGTGTGCCATACCCGCTCGATCAGCAGCTCCTCTTGGGGAGGCAGCACAGTCAGCCCACAGCGACGGGGCTCCTCACTCCAAAGGCAGCCTGGGCAGGAAGCTGGGGTACCCCTGCACGGCCCCGCACCTGTGCCCCAAGGCTGACGGGCCCTGCTCTGATGCCACTGCCCCCACCTGGCCTGCTCCTGACTCCCACCCCGAGGTCCTTCCCACAGCAGGCACCCTGCTACTGTCCAGTCTGAAATCACGCCTCCTCTCGGCCCCCTAGGCACGTGCCAGCCCAGGGACTCACGGCTGAGCCTCACCTCATATCAAGCCACTGTGTGGGCAGGGGCCATGGGGCCAGCAGAGGCCACTTTTGTGTGGTTTGGGGTTTCCTACAATGAAAGGCTAAGCAAGCCCAGACATACCACACTCCCTCCACTGTCCTAAGCAGAATTCTCCCAGCCAGGCCCTGTACCTGTCCATTCCACTGCATCCTCCTCCCCATGCCTGCTGGGTCCCCTCTGACCACCGTTCCCAGCCTAGACCCTCTGTGTTCCCCCAGCATTGTCTCCTGTGGGACCTCAGCCTCACTAACCTAGTTACTTCCCCTCAGCCACATGGCCCTGGGCTGCTCCCTAAACATATTGGGCTCACTCTGGCCTCAGGGCCTTTGCACGTGCTGCTGCCACTGCCTATAGAGCTCTTCCCATTTGTCTGTGGAAAACCTCTCCACCACAACAGGGCCCCATAGACCCCCATGCACAGGCCAGCCAGCAGGTGAGACCCAGGGAGAGGGCCACCAAGCCCCATATTTCAGGACAGACAGGCACAGAGGGGGCCACAGAGTCAGAGGGTACCTCAGGGGTGCCCTACCCTACTATGCCACCAACATGGACCTGAAGAAACACGCCCACCAGGAGAACACAGATAAAGCCCAGACGGAAGAAGGATAGCACACAACCAGCTCTGCAAATCATAACCATGACAGAGTTTCCTGGCAGCCAGGGTGAAAAGGGAAACCACATACAAGCTACTCAGGGAAGAGGCAGCATTCCTAACATGTGGCCTATCCCTAGCAAGCAGAGGACAAGGAACCTGGTCACATACTCTCTGTGGCTGAGAGGGGTCAACCTCTCAGTGCCCTGAGGGAGGCCCTGCAGGCAGCGGCTGGCCACAGCCCACCCGGACCGGGGCTCACTCACCATCTGGGGTGGTGTCGTTGTCCCAGTCCCAGGCCTCCACGATGAGGGTGAAGGAACGCTGCAGACACGCGGAGGGGCAGTCAGGTACCAACAGCCCCACCTGCATGCCACTATGCCCCTGCCCTGAGCCCCAACTCTGCCCCTGGATCTGTCAGGGCTCCTCCCCTGAGTTGAGGACCCCCGCCCATCACTCCCCTCCCCCCTCGGCTCTGAGGACCAGCCATGAATGTGCTGACCACCCCTCCATCGACCCTGGCTCTACCAGGGTTTGGAGGCCCACAGGACAAGGGCACCCTCACCCCGGTCATCCCCACTACCCCTATCCAAGCCCGCCAGTCCTCCCTGGGCATACCCCCCGTGTCCCACCCCCAACTCCATGCCCTGCCCATGGGTTGCCTGCCATACTCAGCCATACCCACCGCCTCTGGACATCTGGAGCCTGGTCCTTGAGGACTCATCTTTCTGCCCCTCAGTAAGACATTCACCCCCACTTGGTCTCTGTGCCCTCATCCACATAGCCACCCTGCCCTGAGCCTCATCCTGACCAACACGGGCCTCCATGACACCCAGGTGACACCCAGGAGCATGAGCTAGAAATGGGGAGCCAATCTCTATTCTTCTAGAACCCTCCCTGCCTCCTGTGGGGCTCTCACTAGGCTCTCAATCCCACTTCTTGAATCTCCTTTAAGCCCTTCACCTGCCACTGCCCTCTCCCAGGCCAGCAGGCCCATGCCAGGCTGCCCATGCAGGGGCTGCCTACAGCCACTGGGCCTTCTACACCCCCACCCCGTCCACAGGCACAGACCCCCAGGCCTCCGTGCACACCCAGAGCCCTCCTGGGGCTCCCCCAATCCCTGCTCTCCTCACACCCACCCCAGCATTCCCACCCTGCTGGGGCCTTGGCACACCAGCTCCTGCCCTTGGCCTGGAATGCCTCCCTCAGGCCCGTGTCCCCTGGCACTCCCACTGTGGGTGACCGTGTGAGCCCCAGCCCCTGCCCAGGCTCCATTCGGTTTGTTCATGCGTCATGTGTTCATTCATGTATTGGGCCCATGTCGGGCATGGCTGTCACAGGGACATGACCTCTGTCCTGGCGGGCAGATGACCCAGTGGGGCTCTGGGGGTAGGGAGTGAAGGTGCTGCTCTACCTGGGCCCAGGGCCAGCCTCACGAAGGGTGTGGGTGCGACCAGAACTGTGGAGAGCGACAGGGGAGCTTCCTACGCAGGGGCACTGCGTGGCCGGTCAGCAGGGACTTTGAACAGAGGTATCAGTCAGGCTGTGGGCCCCCCTGCCCCAGAACTAATGCTGGGTAAAGTAGGTGGCTGCCGGGGGTCTGAGTGAGGCCTGAGATGGCCAGGCGGACCAGGCAGCAGGGCCGGCAGAGGCAAGAGCAGGGAGCTGGTCAGGGTGGGCCTGTGACCTCCATGCAGGCCAAGCTGCCCAGAGAGATGGGAAGCCCCAGGCCCAGGCCACCCACTCCACAGGCTGTCTCCCAGCACCTGGGCTCCAGGCTCCCAGGAAACCCCATGCCAGCAGCTCAGGTAGGATTACCGCCACCTTCGCCCAAGCCCAGGGCTCCGGTTACCTGCTCCCGCAGGGATGCGCACCCGCCCGCCCACCCTTGAGGGCCCCAGCGCCCGCCAGCTGGGCTCCCTACACCTGGATGGCAGGGAGTCATCTGGGGAGAACCTGAGCCTCCCTCAGTGCCGGGCCCCCAGGTGCCTCTCCTCCCCTGGGCTGGCCTTCAGGCCAGGACTGCCCCTCAGCAAAGCGGAGCCTATCATTGCTGTGCTCCCTGCCACAGGGCTCTGTCAACCCCACAGCCTGGGTAGGGCCTAGGAGGGGCCCTGTGTCCCAGGCATGGGCTGGGGTGGGTTCCCTAGCCAGCAGGTGGAGGAACCCTGGTCCCTCCTCTGGTCCGGGGAGGCCCACCGGCCAGCTGGCCTTGGTCCCTGAGGACCCAGCCACCCTGCACGGCAGACTCCCCGGGCCAGGTCCAAGGCCTTCATCTGGCTCTCAGACAGGGGTGACAGAGTTGCAGCCCAAAGACATGGAATTGGCATAGGGCAGACATGCAACTAGATGTACCACATCCAACGGTCAAGGGAATCCCATGGCCCAGGGCACCCCAGGGTCCACAGCACCCCAGGCCTCCTGCCCAGTTCCCAGGCTCTAGCCTGGCTTCTGTCGCAGCATCTAGCATCAGCTACCTGGCCCCCCACAGAGTAGAGCCGGGTATCCGTCAGTGCCAGCTCTGTGCACAGATACATTTCCTGAAACCCGAGCTCTGGAGAGGCCTGGGGCTCTGCCGCCATTGTCACCAGAGAGAGAGGGGGAAGGCGCCACCTCCCCCCAAGATGCTGGGCCCCAGGGCCATGGCAGGAGGAACAGACCGCAGGCCCAGCCCACACTCCATACTGGAGGCCAGCCAGGCTCTTGCCTGGCTGTGTCCCACCCACTGCTCCCTCAGGTCTCTTGCTGTGAGGAGGGCCAGCAGCCCAAGGTCTCCTAGCATCTTGTCACATGGACCTTGTGAAGCTGCTGCAGCAAAGCCCTCGATCAGTTGACTCTTAGTCACACCCATCTCACTTGGGGATGGGAGTCGGCTCACCTGAGACTGAAGAGAGAGACCCCAGCTCACCTCAAGTCTGGAGATGGGAGGCAGCTCAACTGGAATATTGGGGATAGGGACCCAGATACCTGCGGTCTGAGGACAGGCACCCTGGCTCGGTCCTGGGGGTTAGAGATGCTTGTCTCGCCACCTCCAGCTCAGGCCCCAGCCTGGCTCCCCCAAGAACCCCTCATTGGTCCCTGAGGGGAAGCCTCCCATGAAGCCCCTGCCTGAAACCCTGCAGGGGCCTCTTCCCTGTCAGCTGTGGCCTAGCTCCCCAACCCACTTGACAAGGTCCAAGGACAAAGCCCCCAGCTCACTTCCATGCCCTTCATGAGCCGGGGCAACCCTGCCATGGTCCTCACTTTGCCCAGGCACTTATTAAGCCCAACCCACTAAGAAGGTGTAAGAAGGGAGTGGGGGCAGTGTCCACAGAGGAAGCCCCAGGAGGAGAGGCCCCCAGCCCTAGCTCCTTGATGGAAGAGGGAGCACAGGAAGAGATGTGTCTGTCACCACCAAGGGGGGCACAGGTGCCTCAGGAACCAATCTCAGCCTGGCCCACTTTGAGCAGGGGGCTCATGCAGCTGCCAGGTCCCCATGATAGTGTGATGTCCTGGGGCCCAGGCCATGCCCACATCCCACTGGGCCCCTGCTCTGGTATGAACGGCCCTGACCAGCCAAACTCCGCCCCCCAGCAACACCCATGAGCACACCACAGCCCCCAGGGGCTCTGGCCTTCCAGGAGGCAGCCAGTGGGGGGGTAGGGAGGATGGGCCAGCTGGGAGCCGAGCTAGGGCCTGCTTGCAGCCCTGTCCCCCTGACAAGACCCCATCATTGCACCATTTCACAGGTAGGAGAGCTGGGGATCAGGCTGCTGGGGCCCAGGACCTTGGGTTGGCTGGACAGAAATGGGGTCAGTCTCAGGCCCACCTGGAACATGGGGAGGGCGCCCATGCCTGCCATGGCCCTCCCCACCACTCTAGCATTGCCCACTACAAGCGACCATATCCAGCTGCACTCAAGTCAGAAGCCATGGCCTCCAGCTGAGCAGCAGCCCCCTCATCTGGGGCTAGGCCCCCTGGCTGCCACACTGTGCTTCCATCGGCCAGTAGCTCTGAGCCCACGGTCTACCAGGCCCCTCCAAACCTTCTACCAACCACCTGCCACACCCAGAGAACACGTGCACAGATGTGCACACTTGACCCAATGTGGCATTCATTTGGCCCAGGTGCAGGCGAGGCTCCAGGGCCCAAAGTGTGTCACTGACCTCCAGGAGGCCAGCAGTAGGCAGGGTGGCATCTGTGGGTGGAATCAGGAGGGGAGGGACAGGTCTTGGCCCACTTCCCTACATCTAAGACCCTGAGCTCCCCCTCTCTGGAAGGCTGAGCCTGATATCAACAGAAAACCAGTCAGACAGCATAAAGACACTGGCCCACATGGCCAGGTCAGGGTGCAGAGGCCACCCAGCCAGCCTGGGGTACTGGCAGAGCCCAGGAGCATGTGGGGTGGGGGTGGGTGGGGGCAGGCAGTGCAGAGCCCAGACTATCTCTCAGCTCTCCTGCCTCCAGGGGCCCAGGGGGCAGGAGAGGCAGCTCCCCATATCCCTCCTTTGGGGCCCACCTTCCACCTCCAAGGCCCTCCTTATTCCCCCTACCCTAGGGACCCCAAGAGTGCAAGTTGGCCCTGGGCAGGAGCCCTATCATCCTCCCAGCTGAAGCCTGAGGCAGGGCCCAGTCCCTGCTTTCTCCAGGAGTATCACCCTTTAGGTGCCCCGGGTTCCAAATGCGCCCCAGCGGACTTGCAGCAAGCCAAGGCGCGTGGCCGCAGGGCTGCTGCAGCTGAGCGGAAATACCAGCGCGCTGGCATCACCACTCCGCTACACACCCGGCAGCCCAGCAGCACCACCGCAGAGAGGAGAAGACAGGGGCTGCCCCAAAACGTGCGATACCCCAGGGCCCCGGGCCTCCACCTGGGGGCAGGCCACCTCCCCCTCCTGGGGCATCTGAGGGAACTAGCTGGGGCAGAAAGCAGAGATGTAAGCTGGCCTGAGACGTGCCCAGAATTCAGGGTACCCAGGGAGGCGAGGCCTGCCCATCCCATCCCACCCCTGACGGGTAGCCGGTCGGGCTGAGAGCCACGCGGGACACACACTGGCCTGCCACATTCCTCCAAGGCCTCCCTGCCCCCATGCCACTGCTGCCAACTCGAGCAGAAAACACATCCTCAGGTAGTGATTTGGAGCCGCCCTGGCTGGGGCCCAAGTTCAGATGACAGGCTTTGGCCCTGCTCAGACCTGCCTGCTTCGCGCCTGTGGGGGCGAGGGGGTGGGGCTTAGCAGAACTGCCCGGGGGCCCTCCCAGGCCTGTCCCATCTCAGACACCTTCCCCTTGGAGGCCCTGGGGTCAAAGGAGCCCCCAGAGGCCAGCCAGAATCCCAGGGGCAGGGCCATGGCCAGCAAGGGCCATGGTTAAGCTCCCTCCATGGACAGGTCAGGAAGGGGTGATGGTGGGGCAGCGGGTGAGGCCACTTGGCCCAAGCTTAGAAGGTACCAGTACAAGGCTCAGAGGCAGTGTGGGGCAGGAGTGCAGTCCCCTCTCAGGGTAGGTCCTACTGGCCCAGCCTTGCCCGCCTGGCCTTGACTTCAGTCTCCTTCAGCACCAGGGTACCAGGTGGGCACACTCCTGGTGCCTCTAGCCTACCAGTACAGATCAGATGGAAGTCCTTAGTCACAAGGTCAGGCCCTTCGATCTTAGCCTGACACCATGCTCCAGCTACTTCCCACTCACAGATTCTCACCCAAGCCCTACCCCAGCTGCTCCTGACCCTGCACCCCAGGGTCCCACCTCACAGGGTCTCTGCATTCCTGCCCCACCCAGTCCCAGGGTGCCAGCACCAGGCCCTGCTTCAGAAAACAGACCACATCGGGCACTTGGAGGCCTGCGGACCCCACCAACACTTCCTTCCACAGCCTCCTGTCTGTTTGCCCTAGCCCTCTCCCACCATGGCTTGGGGCAGCTCACATCCCCAAGCCCAGGGCTCCTGCCTGACTGGCCATCTCCCAACCTCCCCGCCCCTCTGCTAAACAGAAAAAGCAAAACCAAAAACCCTCATACAGAGTGCCATAGAGTCACAGCACCAGGGCTCATCTCCTCCCCGAGGGGTTCTGGGCCAGCAGCAGGGATTGCAGCCAACCGCAGGCATGTAGCCCCCTAGGGCTTAGGCACCCCCAGAGCCGGCCCCAGCTGCCCTCCACCCCCATTGCACCGCTCCCCCCTCCCCGAGCATCCAGGAACCAGCAGGGCGGGCGCAGGCTGGCCGCAGGCCCGGGAGGCTCCGCCGGGGCCTGCCCCGTACCAGCCCCAGCACGCGCTGCGCACATGCCTCCTGCGGCCTGCCCTGGCCCGGGACCCCTCCCTGCGCCTCCCCACCTAGGCAGACACGCGTAAGGCGACATAAGCACACGCCGCGACCCCCGCACGCCCAGCCCCACCGAGCACGCGCCCCGGGTCCCGCACGCCGCGCGGCGCCCCCTGCCGGCGCGGCCCCGTCTGGGTGCGCGCGGCCGCACGTAGGGCCCGGGCCGCAGGTGCTGGAGGGGCCACGACAGGGCGGGGTCGAGCGCAGAGGAGGGGGCTGGGGCGCGGGAGGGGGCGTACGTACCGGCCAGGCGAATTGGAAGGGGATGACGACGAGGCCCGGGTCCTGGTCGCCGCTAGCCCGGGCCCGCGCCCGCGCCCGGTCCCCCGCGGGCGGCAGGTAAAAGGAGTTGCCGCCCAGCACGGGCGTGGCGCCGTGGCCGTAGCTGCAGGGCCCCGTGGGCGTCACCTTGGCCTGGTACTCCTTGAGGCACACGCGCACGTACGTGTCGCACTCGTCGTGGCCGCAGCCCCCCGCGCGCGTCGTGCGGCCGTCGCCGTCACAGCAGGCGCCGTTGAGCAGCTCCCCGTTCGCGTTCCGCAGCGCGCTCAGCCGCAGCTCGAAATAGCCCATGGGCCGCGCCGCCTAAAAATAAGGCAGAGGGAGCGCGCGGGAGCCGGGCCGGGGTCGGCGGCAGCCTCGAGGCGCCCCGCCCCCACGCCGCGACCCCCAAGGCGGCCAACCCCGCACCCGCTCACCTGCGGCTGGACCCCGCGCCCGCTCACCTGCACGCACAGCGCCAACAGCAGAAGCAGCCGCCGGGGCAGGCGCCCCCGGCCCCGCGCCCGCATCGCCGCCTCACCCCGCCGCCGCCGCCCCTGCGCGCCCGGCCCGGCCTCCCAGTGCCCGCGCGCCCTTCCGAGCGCCGGCAGCGGCGGCGGCGGGCGGGGTCGAGGCGGCACCGCGCGGGCCTGGGCTCGGGCTCGGGCTCGCAGGCGGCCGCGCTTCGGCCCGGTTCCCTCCCTCCCTCCCTCCCTCCCGGCGGCGACGGCGGCGGGTCCGGGCCTCGGCTCTGCGCGCCCGCGCTCCCGGCGCCTGCAGCCAGCAAGTTCGGGACGAGACTGACAGCTCGCTCGCCCATTCGTCACCCGCGCACCTGCATATGCATGAGGGGGCGGGGCCGAGCCGCGGGGTGGGGCTGGGGGCCGGGGGCGCCCCGGCTTTAAAGGCGGCCGACGGCGCCTCCGGCCAGCGCCCGGCTTGGCGCGCGCTTCCTGAGGCGCTGGGGCTGCGGGGGTTCGCTAATGCCAGCGCCGAGCACGAGCCCCGCCGGGTGTCAGAAGCCGGAGGTGGGGCGCCCCCTGAGGTCACCGCCGCGGTCCCCTCCCATCAGTGCACCGCCGCCTCGTTCCTTGCAGTCCCGGAGGACAGTAGCCGCCTCCTGCACAAATCAGGGCGCGGCCCCCTTCCCAGGGGTGGGTCCCCCTCTGTGCCGGCCGCAGGGGGCGCTGCTCCCCGCCATTCGGCTCACAGGTCGGGCAGCCAGGCAACAAATCCTCCCAGGAGCAGCAGGCTGTGTGCCCAACCCCGCGCTGGCGCAGGGGTCGCCAGGCCACACTCTCGAGGAACGCCGAAGCCGGGGCAATAAAGGACCGGTGCTGCACGCCCACAAGGATGAGGTGATGGCCGCCCAAAGAGGCTACTCCTGCTATACTGGTCGCCAAGGCCCCAGGTCCCACCGTGTTGCAGCACCTCCATGGAATCGCTACCTCCCCTCTACCAAGCAGCGCCCCTTCCAGGGCGGGCGATGGCCTTGGTTGCTAGCGGTCTCGAGCAGGTCAACAGGGGTCTTCCTGCCCCTTCCCCACAATAACTGGGTCGTTTTCTCTCCCCCAGCTCCTCCATCAAACTTGCCCCCCACCCGCTCCTGCCACACCCACCACTCCTGCCTGAGGTGGGTGCTGGAATTTCAGGACCCTGACTGGAGCTAGTCACTGCCACATTTGGGGGCGGGGAGTGGAGTGAGTGGCTGCACTTGGCAGAAGGACTCAGGAGCACGGACACTGTTCCTTATCCCTAGGATGTAGGGAGGCGCTGCTCAAGGGGCCCCTGTACTGGGAATGCCCCCACTTTTGCTGCCCCCCACCCCTCCACCCTCCCCAGCAGCCTCCTCTGGGATCCAGGACTTAGGAGCAGCTGGGGACCCCTGAAGGGATGGATAGACCTGGCTCTGCTCTTTCCAAAGGCTCATCCCTACCTAAGCCCCCTGCAGGCAGGGGAAGGGTGGGACACACAGAGACCCTACCAAATAAGGGCCTGGGGGCTGCGTTCAGAGCCCTGCTTTCCTCTTGCAGGGGCTGTTCACTGGGCACACCCTTCCCTTTGCTCTGGCCTGGGGCAGGTACCCAGGTAGGTACTCAAGGCCCCAGAAGGGGGAGAAGAGCCCCCAGTCCTAAAGGTCCAGGACTCCATTCCTGCCTATGCCCACTGCCCCACACTCAGCCAAGCAGTGAACAGGGCAGACAGCCCCTGCCCATCCCAGTCAGGGCGATGGAGGACTTACACAAATAATGTAGAATGACCAACGACAAGGGCGAGGAAGATGGGCGACCAGAGAGGGGGCTTACTAAGACAGAGGCAGACAAGGGTCAGCCAGGTGAGCAGCTGGGATGGCACAGGCAAAGGCCCCGGGGCCAGGGGTCCTGACCTGAGTGAGGGCCTGCAAGAGACGCAGTGGCCAAGGCAGCAGGGGTGAGGAGCACAGGTGAGGCTGGGGGCAGGGGGGTGGGGGGTGGGCCCAGGCTGAGCTGGGCCTCCCCAATGAGAGTCTTCCTGCTAAGACCAAGGGGAAGTCACAGAGAGCAGCTGGGCTGGGCTTCACGTTTGAGACATTTTCACAGAGAGCCCTGGCTGTGGGGGAGGGGCAGGGAGGCCATAAGAGGCCACTGCCATAGCGCAAGTGAGAGGGGCTGGGGCCAGCTGGGGCCTGGAAGTGAAGGGCCTGAGGATGGGGAATTCCAGTGTAAAAGAACAGCCCCTTGTGTGCCCCTCCCTCACCCACAGTGGCGGCGGCGGGAGGAAAGTTGGCCCAGGTTGCCAGCAGGGCTCGCTGTGACCAGTCCAGCTGGGAGGCACCAGTGACGGGCCTCAGTCTACCTCAAGATTCCTGCTCAACCTGTTGGGGGGGCAGCCTCCCTGGGGTACTTGCCCTGCAAAGCTGGGGAGACAGTGGCCTGGCCCATCTGCTTCCAGCCACTCTTTGGGAGTGAGACCTGAGTTCCCTTGGCCAGGGCAGCTGGGTGAGCATGAGGGCAGTACCCAGGATCAGCAGACCTAGGATGCCTGCCTGCTGGGCAGACTCCCTGCCTGCCTGCCTAGGGTGCCACCCTGCAGGGCACAGAACCCCCCTCCCACTCACTGTACACTGCCTGCCTGCACCTCATGATGCCCAGGAGAGGTTCACGTCAGGAAGGCAGCAGCCACTTCAGGGGAAGAATGGGCACTAGAGGCTGCTGGGACACAAGGACCCCTCCCTCCTGGGATGCCCCCTGCTGAGGTTTCTGCAGCCTTGGGCCAGAGGGCAGGAGATCCAGAGAGGATCAGTGTTCCTGCCTCCACCCTTGCCCAGCCAGTTCCCTGCCTCTTCCAGGAAGGCCCCATTATTCTGGGGTTCACTGAGCCACAATACCCCTCACTCTCCCAAGTCCATCTGCCCTCTAGCCTAGGGGACTCCCGCTCTGAAGTCTCCCAGCACCAGGGGCTCCCTGGCATGCTCTGAAGTGGGTGCTCAGCTTGTGCTGAACATGGCACGGGTGGAGTGGGGGCCGCTCAGCCTGCCCGGGGGCCTCAGGACTGGGCCGGGTGCAGGCGGCCTGGGGTTTGGACAGAGCTGACTGGGCTCAGGAGTGAGCAGTGCTTCCGCCGGTGTTCTGCGGTGCTAAATATAGCGGCCAAGGAGGGGAGTTTCCGGTTACAGCCCCCCCAGTGCCGGGAAATCGATGCCAGTTCCATTAGGCTCAGCAGCGGTGCCTGCTGACCCGCCCAAACAGCCTGGAGGCCCTGTCCCCCACCATTGCCTCGCCAGTCTAGAGCCTGGAATACTCCCCGGGGCACAGAGAGCCCCCAGCCCCACCCTGAGCCTTCCAGGCTAACCCAGAGGAACAGTAGAGTTCTAGGGCTGGGCATCAGGCTGAGTGGCACATGCCCTGGGCCTCCTTCTCAGATGAGGGGGGCCCAGGGCAGCCCACTGGGGCCTCCTCTGGACAGGGTGGGACTGGGCTGTTCAGGATCCCACTGTAGCTGGCCAGCCCCCTGGACACATACCGCTTGCCCAAGGGCCCCTCCCCAGCAGCATGGCACTCGCCTGGCTGGGCTCCTAGGAGGCCCCACCTGGGTCGCAGCTGGCATTTGCATACAGGTGGTGCTGCCTAGGTGGGTAGCTTGGGCACAGCCTCCTCAGGGTGCCCTCGAATGCCAGGCCCAGGGGCTGTCCGCACTGAGTCGCTCTGGCTGGACTCAGCCTTGGCACTGCCCAGGTCTTTGGGGAGGGACTAGGTGCCCCTCTGTGCCCCTCACAGAAAGCACCTGCCAGCCTGGGGTCAGCCTAGGGAGCATGGGGGGGCGTGGACTCGGCCCTTGGGAGGGGTGGCCCCACCCAACAAAGAGGCCCCAGCAGGAGCCAGAAGCAGCATGTCCTGCCTCCCTGTCTTCCACCAATGTAGCCCAGAGCCTAGCCCTGGGGGACGTGGGCACAGAGTACTACACCCGGTCCACAAAAAAGCTTCTGGCCACTCTGGCTAACAGTCCCTAAGTGCCTGTGGGGCTGCATCCCCTGGATACCTGACAACTCTGCTGGGTCAGGGGGCCACGATCACAGGGCTGACCAGAGGGTTTGGGGGCTCTGGGGAAGGGTGAGACTAGGTTACCACTCTCAGAAAGGGTCAAGTTGGACCCTTACCCCTAACTGGTGCCCATGACCATGGTGACTGGCACACTGTCCCCACAGTGGACTGCAGCCACTATTACATATGAAGCCTTGCGGGGTGTCTGGCTAAGCTGAGCCCTCCTGAGACCCCAAGTCTGACCAAGACAGCCCAAGCAACCTGATCCCCCAACAGGCAGTGGGCAGGGCAGGCAGGGGCTTCAGGGCCACATATATAGGCCAGTGGAGGGAGACTGCACCTCAGATGCCTGAGCTGCCTGTCAGGGTGGGAACCTCACTTCCCCAGTGGCAGGGAGCGCGTGCCCTCCAGAAACTGCAGCTGTGGTGCTGTCCCCACCTACTGCCACTCTGGCAGACCCAGCTCACTCTGTCCTGGTGTGCAGTGAGTCCATCCCAAGGCCCACAAGCTGGCCCCTGAGTGCTTGGCCTGGCTGAGCCCATCCCCACTGCTCCTGTCCTGTGAGATGACAGCTGCAGGTTCCTCTGCGGAGAGTCCACCATCCCCTGGCCCCCGTCGCCCACCCTGCACAACGTGAAGCCAGTGGACACAGGTTGGAGCCACACGAGCCTTTATTGGGTGGGTGACCAGGACCAGCCTCTGTCTAGACCCTCTGGAGTCTCACTGAGGATGCAGGCCAGGGGCCACGCAGTTGAGGAACCAGGAGATACCAAATATGACGCCAAGAGTCTTGGGGACATCTGGGTTGTCAGCGAAGGCCTGTGCACCATCCAGGGGCAGGTGCACAACTTCAATGAGCTCACCCTCCTCAGCCAGGCCTCCGCCTGGGCCGCCCCGATGGGTGTCGGTCACCTCTGCGTAGAACATGGTCTGGATGGAGCCAGTCAGTCCCACGCCAGACCTGTGGGTCCAGACAGCATCTGTTGAGCCACCATGCAGGCCTGCTGGCTGCACCTGCCTCTCCCACCATCCTCTCTGCTCTGCACAGTCCAGCCCTCTGGTGGGCAGAACCCCAGATGCTCCCCAGCAGCGGGCAGCCTGGCCCTGAAGACAGAGCGAGTGCCACGCTGTGAGGGGCCATGTGGCCTGTGGCCGCAGGAGGAGCTGACCGTGGTGCCGGCCATCAGCTGGCCAGGGAACAGGGCCCTCCATCACACAGCCCTGGAGAACTCTGCACCCCAGACACCCTGACTGCCACCTGGCAAGACCCTGAGTGGCTGGCCCGGTCCCCCAGGAGCAGAGACTGCTGATCCCTCGCAACTGTGAGGCTGTGGGTGGTGGGAGCCATCCAGACAGGCTGTCCGAGGCGCAGACATGGTGCAGGCCCCTCCCTGCCCCTCTGCTCACATGGGGCCCTTACCGGGGCCGTCTTCCCCATGTGGATGGGACCTGCAGTCCCTCCCAGGGAGATGCTGGCAGCCTTTGACAGCTCCCTGTGCCACCACCTGCAGGGTGCCAGGCTGGGAGCAGAGGTACCAAGGCAGCCAGGCAAGGGGCTGGGGCTCAGGTAGGGGTGGGGTGCGGTGGCAGCAAGGTCCCGACGACCAAGGCTATGGTCCTCTGCCGGAGCGAAGTGTGAGACCACTCCTTCTTCAGGGGGTGGTGGCCAGAAAGGGATGCTGGCCACCAGGAAGGAGACGGGCACCCAGGCTGAGGGGAGGGGCCCAGACTGGCACTGCTAGAGGGCAAGAGTGGGTGGTGTGGTGCCTGCTGGCTGTGAGGATGGGGGTGGTGGATTCCAGAACAGGAGAGGAAGGGCCAACTACAGTCTGCAGGGGTAGGAGGGAGCCCGGGTGTCTGCGGAGATGACCTGGGTCAGCCCAGGAGGCTAGCTGGGGCCTGCACAGTAGAAGCCGCCCTTGGAGACGCATCCAACACACAGGGCGAGGAGCAGAGCTGAGGGTCTCCTGCCCCCTGGGAGGGGGCCCCCGTCAGGCTGACCTGGCCCAGCTGCTTCCGCGGCCCTCCAGCCCCTTATCTCCCTCAGACCCTTCCTGATGGCCCATTTCCGCCGGCGGCTGAGGGCCTGTGCCTTTGATGGAAGCACCGTCTGCAGGGTTTTCCGCAGCTTGTGGAAGAGACAGGCGTGGCTTCTGACCTGGCCAGGCTGGGCACTGCCCCTCCCTCCTCACTCAGTCTCGTCCTTAGCTGGCTGGTCTCAGACATGTGCTGGGCCTTGTCACCTAACTGGAAGGTGAGTGAGTAGGCCCCCCACCTCCGGGGCTATGGAGAGGAAGCCATGGGCTGTGCTACAGAGCATCACTGATTCTGCTGTCCATCTAGCTCTTGTCAGGCCCGCAGGAAGAGCTGCCCTGACCTCCATCCCAGCCCCCTCCGGCCCTGCCCACTGTCACCCCTCAACTCCAAAGTGCAGGTCTGAGCAGGCTGCTCGCTGTCCACAACCCTCCGTGGCTCCCCAGCATCCTCAGGATCAGGCCATAGCCCAGAGGCCCTGCTTCTGGGGCCACTGCAGCCAGTGCCTCTGCCATGCAGCCCCTGTGCCAGGACTCTAGCCAGGCTCACCTGCTGGGGGGCAACTCCTCCAGGGTGCCCACCTCCCAGCCCAACCCTACCCCAGGGCAGGCCCGTGGAGCCTCCACGTCCCTGGCAGGCTCAGGGGCCAAGTAGACACTGGCCGGCTACCAGGAGGACACCTGCAGAACAATGAGGCCCCCCACACACCAAGACGTCCAACCCCTGGGCATGCAAACCCCATGTTTAACACGGAATGTCCTCTGGCTCATCTTCCTGGGACCAGAGGACAACTGCTATCAGCACAACCCCAGGCGAGGGGACATCCTGACAAGGCCCCGGGGACCTTGGGCCCCTACACTGGGCTGACAGTGGGCAGCACCCTTCAGCCCTCCTCCCAGGCAGAGCAGACCCTGCCCTCTGGAGACAGCCCGGGGCTCAGGCCCTCAGGCCCCTCACGGAGTCCCTGGGGCACCCTATTCTGGCAAAACAGCCCCAGTGGTGAGCCTCATGAGGCATGTGCAATGGGGGGCACCGGGCTTCGGTGGGATAGGCCCTGCAGTCCCTCCTCCTTCCCCAGAAGGGCTGGAGCCCCTCCCAGCTCCAAACTCAGTCTTTCTCTCATTCCTGAGCCCCCTGTCAGAGCAGATCTGTGACTCACCCCACCCCCAGCGCCCGGTGCTTAATCCCACAGGAAGTCGAGGCATCTGTTAGCAGCAGCTGCCACCGAGCCTACCCCACGGGCTGGGGGCCGCAAAGTAGGGGCCCGGGCCAGCATGTTCCAGAACCAACCTCAAGAGCTCCAGGTTCCGGCCGGGATCACAATCTGGGCGCGTGCCGTCCAGACCATGATCCTCAACCCCACAATGCAAACGAGGAGGAACAGCCCTGCTTGCACACCCCTGGGGACGGGGCACTCACTGCCCCCAGGCCACTGATCCCAGCCCCCCACCGCAGGCTGCTGGGCCCAACCCCACTCACTTGTAGGTGGCAACCTGGCGCAAGTCGGATGGCACCAGGTGGTAGCCGCATTCCTCCCAGGCCTCCTTGCAGGCCACTTCCTCCAGTGAGAGCCCAGGCTGGTCCACGAGGCCGGCGCACAGCTCGTATGTCACCCCCACCGAGCCAGGCAGCGCCCCTGGCAGCACTCGTGGTCTTTCCTGGTCCATAGCTGCCAGGGACCCTGGGAAGTGGCGTTCCACCTCGCTCGCATACACAGCTGGCAGGGGGCAGAGCACAGTCACAGCCACGCGACGGCCACCTCCATGGGACCCACTGTAAGCCAGACCCCCTCACTGGGCCTCAATTTCCCCTGGATCCCCCCCTGCATCTGAGTTCTGACCCTGGGACTACAGAGGCCTGAAAGCAACTCTGCAGACCTCCCCCCACTCCCCACTCTGGCCTCACCGGGCCGGAACTGCTTCACCAGCACCAGGCTCCTCTGAGAAGAGTTGAACAGGAGAATGGTCACGCTGCAGGAGCAGGGGACAGAGCTCAGCACAGACGCAACACCCCACCTCGCCTCCGTGGGGGCCGGAGTTCGCCAGAGGCACACAGTCAGGCTGAGACCCAGGCCTGCGTGTGCCAGCTGGCAGGATGGGGCAATGGGGTGGGGAAGGACATGTTAGGCAAGGCGGGGGCTGGGTGACTGACATGACATCCCTGCCCGGAGTCCCTGCTGGCCACATCCCTGGAGCCACGTCGCTCTCCGGCCCACATCCCGATGCTCAGTGGTGAGGGCCTCACAGGTCCTAAGGGCCTCCCTATCACCACAGTGAGGTGGCCTGAATGGGGACCTAGCTCAGCCTCCAAGCCTTGGGGTGACCCCTCAGAAAGGGAAACTGAGAGTGGGGGTGTATACAGTGGGACACAGATGTGTGGAGGCTGGTTCCCCATGTGCCCACGGCCACCGCAGGGGCCCGGGCTGGGCCCTCACCTGTCATGTGTCTTCATGAAGTCCCATGACTTCTGGATGCCATTCTGAAAGAGGCAGGGGGGCGGTCAGGGTGGACCAGGGGGCTGCCAGCATGGGTAGGGGTGCTCCAGGGAGCTGAGAGGCCAGGGAGGCCTACTCACAGCCTGGGCCCATCAGAACCTGGAACTTGCGCAGGTGCGGGAGGGGGAGCAGCCAGGGCTGGGCAGGGAGGTCAAGGCCAGCCTGACACTCTGCAGTGTGAGGCAGAGAGCCAGGGCAACAGGAGGAAAGGCGACCCAGGCCCAGTAGGAGCCCACTCGGCACAGGGGAAGCACAAGGAGCTGCAAAGAGATGTACACTGTCACCAAGTGCAGGAAGGACCATGGACATGGGGGAGGGGCAGGCCACCATATCCTCCAGTCAGGGCAGGGCGGAGTCCCAAGTGGGCAGAGCCGAGACCGGGTTTCCACTGCTGATGCTCCCTCGGGACACTGGGCAAAGGGAGGTGGAAGGGCAGGAGGGAGACTGGACTCCTGAGGGCACACAAGCACCGGGGACAGCTGGGAGATGTGGTGCCCAGCTAGGTGGGAGGGCACACTGCAGGACACAGGGCTTCAGTGATGGAAACTGGACAGTGGCACCAGCCTTCTCTGGCCCAGCTTCAGTCTGCGACTGTCTTGCATGTGTCCTGTGCTCCTGCTGTTCTATTACTGTCCCTCACCATGCTGCTGCCTCCCCCAGGCACCATGCCCCTGGGCTCCCAGGGCTCTGGGCAGCAGTTGGTCTATGAAGGAGGCAGTGTGGGGCAGAGGCCTGGGCACAGCAGGCAGGATGGACACCAGTGGGGTTCCCGCAGGCAGGGTGGGAAGGACCCCAAATCCTGCCAGTTAGACACAACTAGGTGAGGTGGGCTTCTGTGCTGGTGGCCAGAACAGGCAGTGGCCACTCCACCTGGCCTAGCCCCCTCCCCAAGGGGTCTTTTCAGATGGGGCTGGACCTGGGGCCCTGGGGCCCTGGCCTGTGGCTGCCTGTCACCAGTCCTCAGTCACTGGGTCAGCCCAGAGACCCTGGTAAACTGCCTGCCCCTCCCTTGGGGTCTGTCCAGGCCACAAAGGGGACATGGACCTGAGCACCAGAGACACAGAAAGTGCAGCCAGGGCTGCAGAAGAAGATGCTAAGGGACAGCCTCTGAGAGGACCTCCTGGAGGAGGTGACACCGCACTAGGCCCCACAGACGTAAGGAAAGGGTGGACCAGGCAGGGGGACCGCACAGGCAGAGGCCCACTTGCTGGTCCAAGAGGGGCTGAGAAAGCTGGTCTGAGCTTGGCCAGAAGGCCGAGGGGGTGGTGGCAGCCTCGGTTCCCAAAGGGCAGGGAGGGCCAAAGTCCTGTTGTGTGCAGGCTCGGCTGCCTGGGAGGCCATTCTCAGGCATGGCCCCTAGAGGCAAGCCCAGGCCTGCCTGCAATCCGGCCACCCTGGGGAGAGCCACCCACCCAGCACAGGCTCCAGGGAAGGCCTGCCTCCAGTGGGCCATGTGCCTGCTGTGCCCCTCAGAGTGTCCCCTGGGCAGGTCTCACAGACTCCCTTGGCTCAAGATAAAAATGTCTGTCAGACCCTTCGGTCCAGCCAAGGTGGGGTGCAGGGGGAAGTCAAGCAGCATTTCCCACAGGACCCTGGCCAGCTATGGCCCCAGGCCTGACTCATTGTCTAGGGGCCTGTGAGGGAGGGACAGGACTGAGTGAACAGAGTCCTCTCCCCCTCAGAGCATGGGAGTGCCCTGTGTCTGGTAAGTCAGTCTCTGTCCACCAGCTCCTTCCTGGCAGGACAGCTAATGACCAAAGACTTCAGATGCCCCACAGTGCCGTGCACTGCCAGCCCAATGTCCCGTGGCCCCTGAGGGGATGCAGGCCTGTCCCCCAGCTTGTGCTGTCACCACAGCCGGCCTCCTGCATGGCTCAGTGCTACTAACCAGCACTCGTCTGTGGAGCTGTGCCCACAGGCGCCCACCAAGGTGGCAGCCCTGCACGGGAAGTAGGGGAGTGCTACCACCAGGGGCCCGGCAGGTATGCACCTGGACCACCTTCTGCCCAGGTGCTGCTGCCCGGAGCCCCAGCCAGGCATCCTGCACCAGGCCAGTGTCAGGGAGGACAGTGGCCTCCATGTCCCCCCACTGTGACCCTCAACTGGCACCCATTCCTGTGCCAGCACTGCCAACCTGGGTGCATCCTGGAGAAAGTGCGGGTGCAGCAGCCCTCTTTCAGGATGGGAGGCGGGGGGCTTCGCAGGGGTGGTGGGAGGAAGGGGCCCCAAGAGGCGAGGAGGCACAGGGCCCCAAACACCCAATTGCCTGTCCTGTGTGAGAGGGAGGGGCAGGAGGCAGCGCTCTGGGGGCAGGTGGGACAGCCAGCGAAAGGTGGGGACCCCAGTGGGACAGCGCAGATGGTGCACAGATGTGCGGGAGGAAGGTCGGCCAGGGCTGGGTGAACCCCGGCATAGGGGGAGAAGGCGCCAGCAGCGACTCGTTCACCCTTCAGACATCGGTGGTGAACACACCACAGGCCCAGGGCCAAGAGACGCAGCATGGTCCTGCGGTCCCTGGAGGACGGACTCCCTGGGAGGCAGCCTGTGAGGAGGGCAGGTGGAGACTCCGAGGCTGTGCCCTAAGGAAGGGCGCCCAGCTGGAGATCCCGTCCAGGGCTCCCCCACCTTCCTCTCCCACCTCCTCCCCCAGAATGGAGACCACCACCTCCAGGAAGCTTTCCTTGATCCCCGGAGAAGCCCAATAAGTCCCATCGCAAAAAGGGCCGGGGACCAACAAAGCCTCCTTGGAGGTAAGAACAGTCCCCCGAAGTGTCCCTGCAGGGGCCCCACCCCGACCCAGATGCTCACCCGGTCTGGGAACAGGGGACGGGGCGAGGTTCCGGGCCTGTGGGAGGAGCGGCGGGGCGGGGATCGGAGCTGTGGGCGGGGCCCCGGAATGCGACAGGCGCGGGCGGAAGGTGCCGGCGGGGCGGCCTCACCTGGCGGTAGTGCAGTGTGAGCGGCCGCAGGTAGGGGGACTCCGCGCAGCGGCCCACGGCCGCCCCCTCGATGCGCTCCATGCAACTCACGGGGCAGCCCGGGCAGGAGCGGACGCGGCAGGATCCGCTTCAGACGCGAGCTGGTGGGCGCGTGACCGGGCTCCGGGCATGCTCAGTGCGCGCGGGGCGGGGCGGGGCGGGGCGGGACCTGAGCCGGGGCGGGACGCGCCCCGCGAGCAGGTAACGCCAGCCGGCGGGCGCACGCGGGTGCGGCACACACGGGCGCGGCTTCGCCGAGTGCGCGGGCTGGGCGGGGCTGAAGGGGCCGCGTCCGAGGGGCGGACTTAGGACGTCTTGGTCAGAGGAGAGTTGCATTTGGCGGTGCAGTTCTGCAGTGATGAGCCGAGCGGATGCCTCCCCAACGGGGGTCGTCCAGAGGCGGGGCAGGCCCCAGGGAAGAAGAGACTTGCTTTGAAGAGAGAAGTCGGCGGTCACGGCTGCCTAGTGGAACCAGCGACCGGAGGAAGAGAGGACATTGCGGGCACTGCGCGGGCGGGGCTGAAGCAGTGTGGACACCTGCAGGACGCCTCATAGCTGGGGAGAGAGAAGGCTCTGGTAAAACGGAATGGAGAGAGGAGAGGAGCACGAGTGATCTGGGCAGAGCCAGGCCTGCCCTCGGGGTACCTGGGGCGGGGAAACTGACCTGGGCCAGCTGTCCACCTGCCCATGTGGGAGGACCTACCGCTTTCTGCCTCACCTTAGGATTCAGCTGCTGTTGCCTCCAAGAAGCCCCTCCCCGCTGATAGCCCTGCCTGGCTGTCCCGAGGACCTCCTCCAGATGCAGCCACTGCCTCCCCATGGCAGGTGCAAGTGGTGGGTCAGGGAGCCGAGCCCTGCACCCGCGCCTGCTCCTTGAACCTGGTCCCAGAGGGACAGCCCAGGTGGAGTGGCCACGTGGCCTGGAAATTGACTCCCATGTTATCTGTTGCCTGTAAAACACCCATTTGTGCCCATGTCCCCACCCCCTGGGTTTCTCAGCAGCAGTGATCAGGGCACTTGGGGCCATAGTCTTCCGGAGGCTCAGTGGGGATACACAGTCTGCTTGGCCGCTTCTCCTGGGTCTGGTGCCTCAGCCACGTGGCTGGAATTGCAGCACAGGCTGGCTGTGTCACTGGGTGTGACCTCTCCATGTGGCTGGCCTGGGCTTCCCTACAGAATGGTGGTCTCAGCAATGTAATCTTCTGTAGCAGCCAGCTCCCCAAGCACAAGGCCATAGGCCAGGCTTCTCGTGACACAGCCTTGGGTGTCAAGCAGTGTCACTTCCGCTGTGTCCTGTGAATCACAGAAGAAGTCTTGGGGTGGCGACTTCACAAGGGTGGAAGCACTCGCAGGCATGGGTCATTCACTGGGGTCATCTTTGGAGATGAACCATCACCACCTCCACCTGGTAGCTTTGCCCTGGTCACCCGCTGTCCTGGGGGCTGGAGAAACTGCCCACCGAGAGCCCATCCCAGAAGCTGGCCTCACTTGCCAGGAAGGCCCAGGCTGCTCACACGGGCCGCTTCCTGCCTGTGCTTGTGTGCAAAGTGAGGACCGATCACAGGGCTTACACGGCAGCAGCCAGACCCAGGGGGCTCAATGGAGCTCCCCAGGAAGCACCTCCAAAGACCACCACTTACCTTGCATTTAGGGTGAAGTGCACAAGCTGGGGGGCATCCATTCCTGGCCTTTTCCAGCCACCAGCAGTGCCCACACCCTTGGCTGGCAGCCCTATCCTCCCTGACTCTGCTTCCTGCTGTCTCGTCTCTACTCTGCCCCTCCATAAAGCCCCTTAAGAAGCTGGGCCCCCCCTGTAATCTAGCATTGTCCTCCACCTCAGGGTCCTTATCACATCCTTGCCAAAGGTTCTGGGGATCAGGGTGTGGACATGAGGAGCATACTGGGTGGTGCCAGTGTCAGGAGGGTCTGTGCAAGTGAGGCCTCGGCTGGATTAGTGCTGCAGGGGTACCGGCACTGCGCCCAGGAGGCCCCTGTTGCCACCTCCCTTTTATATGGTAGGGGAGGGCGGCTACACAGGGGTCCTCACAGGGCAGGGGGCTGAGAGCCCAGGAGGCAGGGTGAGGGGGGCATCTGGTGGCAGCAGGCTGGAGGTTGCCTGGGGCAGTGCCCAACAGTGTGGGCAGGTGGACACATGGACATTGGCTTTACCCAGAGCAGGTGACAGGTAGTCCGAAGGTCCAGAGAGGTGAGGATTCTGGTCAGGGAGTTCCTGACACAACAGACCCAGGGATAGAGGCAGTGACAGCAAAGTGTCAAACCAGCCCCTTTGTGCGGCTCCAAGTTTCGGTACCTGGAGTGTTCTCTGGGCCTTTCAGTACCTCCAGAGGGGAGCTCTTGGCCTGTGGCCTGAGCCGCACAAATGGAGTGTCCACTGACCCTGCCTCCCACTCCGAGTTCAGGGCTTGCAGAGGACCCCAGACCTCCAGGAGGCCAGGAGTCTGCCTTCAGGCTGCCTTTTCTGTCCCAGTGCCCTGCACTGATTCCTCCACGGGCTCCCACGGCCATGGAGGCTGAGAGGCCCCAGGTCTGCTGCTGCCCCATGTGGTTTCAGCACGAGCCCAGAGGTGGGAGACCTGTGTCCTTGCGGGACTGCCAGGAGAACTTTTCTCAGTCCACATTCTATTCTGCCGAGGCCTCCACAGACTGGGGAGGCTGCCCATCCAGAAACCAACCTCATGCAGATGGCCTCAGGCACATCCGGAATAGCGACCCAAATGTCAGGGTGCCTGGGCCCAGCCACACTGATGTGGACACTTAACCATCACAGAGCGAAGAAGGAAAAGAGGCAGTATTTATCAGAAACTTACACGTGGAAGGAGATATGAGCAGAAAGCACAGCTGAGCGTGCTACTGAGTGTGCATGCTTGTAGAGGGAACACCCAGTCCTGATGTAGCTTTGAAGTCCCAGGTGGACATGCTGGGAGAGGGGAAAGGTATGTGTGCGTGTGTGTGCGCGCACACGTTTGTGTGAGCATACATGTTTGTGTGTGTGTGCATGTATACACACGTGTGCACATGTGTGTATGTGCGTGTGTGCACGTGTGTGTGGAGAAAAGCTGATTCCTCCATGGCTATAAGGCTGAGGCAGTGGATACCCTTCCTACATCCACTTAGCACCCACCTTACCTCTCCTCACAGGCCTAGCCAGGGTTGGGGATGTTCACCTCCATTGTGTGATCAGGAGGTGATGCATCCCATGCCGCCTGGCCCAGACCTTAGAGGTGAATGGTCATTGGTCCTCACAATGGGGGCTTCCGGCCAAGGGTTTCCTCCTCATTTGCAAAGAGACAACCCTTCTCCTTCAGTGACATCACTGGGCCCGGGATCATGTCCCTGGGAGCCATGAGCCCCCTTGCCGGTTAATGTAATGGTGCCCTAAACCCACATCCCCAGCTACCCCAAGTTGCCATCTCTGTGTCACGCTGCCCAATCTGGATGGCTGGCTGCAGATAGCACCCTTCACAACCCCCAAGGGACTCACGTTCCCTGGCTCCTGTGTTAGAAGCTGGGGGTCTGGTTTACACTCTCGTTTTAATGGAGCACATCCTGCAGTTGCTTCTTGAGACAGTGCATGGAAGACACGTTCTAACACCTTGCCTGCCTGAGGCGTCTTTCTTACCCCCTCATACCGGGATTGGACAGCCAGGCTGGGTGTAGATTCTGGGGTGGAAACCACTCTCCTCCAGCACTGGAGGTATTGCTCTGTTGTCTGTTCATCTCCAGCATGGCTACTTGGCTTCCCAATCCATTACAAGGCCTCTTTTGGGACCTAATGGGTTAATGTCCTGTTTGTATTAGGAAAGAGTGTACATCTTTCTTTATTGCATCATCCAAATTGCCCACATCTTTGCTTGCAGATGCTTGGGCGGTCAGTGTCTGAGAGAGGTATGGAGTGTTCCCATCTCCACCACTGTCATCTGTCACTGTGCATCTTCTGCGGCTATGTTTTTCATTGCATGTATGTTATATCTTTTATCGGCTGTTCATCACAAAAGTACTGGTATCCCACTTTGTCCTTTGTGAAGCTATTTGAAATATGTTTTCTTGTTTATTAAGATGACTACCCTAGCTTTCCTTTGGTTAAAGTTTTCCATCTTTTATTTTCAAGCATTGTGTGTCCTATTGTCTTAACTGTGTATTTTGACAACTGGTTTGGGCTGCCTGCCCCTCCACTGCTCCCAGGGCTTGGCATAAGCTGAGCTTCCTGCCCAGCCCAGCCCGGTCCCCCAGTCGTGGCAGGGTCTCCCCATGACAAAGGGGCCCAAAGCTGAGCTCTGGCCAGGTCTGTGTCCCTGCTGGCCAGTTCTGGGAGGCTGGAGGGGGTGCAGGCAGGTTGGGGTGGCCCTCCTGGGGACAAAAGGGTGGAATGGGGCATGGGCCAGCCCCCTCAGGTCCAGGTACAGGCAGAGCGCTGTGATTGGCATGCTGAGCCCCAGCTATGACCTCACTAGGGCCCTAACACAGCGCCCCCTAGGCTCCTGGGGTGTGCACCGCCTTGTGGGCGTGCCTGCTGGTGTCGCCCTGGGGCTGGTGGCTGGACTGAGGCCCCACATTCCCAACCTCTAGGCGCCCTTAGGTCTTGAAGGGAAACAGCTCAGCCAGGAGCCCCAGGAACACGCAAGCCCCATCACAAACCTAGCCGGCCCGGAAAGCGGGAGCCCGGGGAACAATGACCTTCGTGTGACAGACTTTCCCCTCAGTGGGAGAAAATAGAGTTTCATAGAATGGCGATTTCCTGCATTTGTGCTGTGCTTGAGCATGATTCACGCAGAGGCCTCCCGCACAGAGGCACTTTCAGCCAAACCTGCCAGGGCTGGGGCTCCCGTACCCACACATCCCTGGGGCCGAGTGAGGGTCTGCCGGTCACCCTCTGAGCCCCTGCCCTCCCCATGCACTTCAGCTCACCCCCAGCAGCTTGAATTCGTGTGGAGGGTCCTGGGCTGGACAGCCAGTATGGGGGCTTCCCCGAGGAGGGGGCTCCAGATGGAGTGCTGACAGCCATGCAGGAACCAGTGGGGGTGGGGGGATGTGAGGAGAGCTCTAGGGGCAGAGATGTCAGTGGGCCTCTGCTCTCAAGAGGTTAGGGATGGGAAGTGGTGGCTTGAATCCCCAGGGGACTGTGCTGAGGGGAACAGGTTTAAGGGGAGATAGAGACGCAATGCCTGGGCCTCCTCCCACTTTCTGGGGGCAGCTGGGGCTTCCCTGGGTATGGGGATTCTGAGCAGTGACACTGAAGGCCACCATGCAGGGGCTGACTCAGAAGGTGCCATGTACCCAGCAGCAGGTCCTGGGTGGCATATGTCCTGAATGGCCCTGGTGGTCAGACCCAGAGCCTAGGGGACATCTGACTTGTTCTGGGGGTGGGGACAGGCCCTGGTGGTAGCAGGAGGATCCTGGAGGCACCCCCTGGGGCAGGGTATGAGGGGTGGTGATCTGACCCCTGCCCTGCACTGTGGGGCATGGGAGAGGGAGCCATTGGGGGCGGGACATCATGGGGGACAGGCCTGGGCCCAGGCTCACACTCAATCCTCCTTCAGAAACAGGATGCTGACCTCCGTCCATCGCCACCTGCTGTCTCCCCATCCATGCACTCCTGAGAACCCCTGACCCAGACCTGCGGCTCTGAGGCGTGCTCCAGGCCTGTCTCCAACCTCATATTTCAGCCTTTCTGTAGTCCCCGGGGGCAGTGGGGTGCATGTGACCCCCCACAGGGGGTGGGGGCAGCTGGCCACCACCCAGCCCACTGCCTCCACCCCCCATGGGCATTTGCCTCTGGGTCTTTTCTGGGCGAGGACCCCCTCAGCACCCTCCTGCCTACTCCTGAGGCCCTGCCACCCACACACCAAAACCCCTCTGTGGCCAGACCACCTCTCTCCTGCAGGTCTGGGATCTCGCCCCTGCTACACCTTCCTTCCACCCCCTGACCTTCCCCCTTTTGGCTGCCCAGCATGAAGATGGTGGGCTAGACCTCCCGGCTTTGGGGACACACACAGCCCCTCTCCTCGGAAATCCCTGACACCAGTGTAAGGCTGGCCCGTGTGGCCATGTCATGAGACTACGCAGGGAAATCCTGCTGTTGGAGCCCGGCTGACAGTGGCTGGCTGCTGTCTCTGGACCACATGGCCTCCCGCTGAGGCCTTAGAGCCCTGGCTACGCCCTGCCCACCATGAAGGGATGAAGCGCAGGGGTGTGAGGCGGCCCTTCCCACCAGCCTCCTGCCTCCCCCACTCCTTTCCAGCCTGCGTGGGGTCTGGCTCCCAGCTTGGTTCATCACAGGTGTTTCCATCCAAATCTTTTCCACATCAGGTCTGCACTTGGACTCTCAGATGGTTGAACTTTAGGCCCCTAACACCTCCCCTGGACCTCTGACCTCCAGCTTCTCAGGCCAGGACACCAGGGTGGCAGGGCCCCATTGGAAAGCACCAACTAAGTTCTGGTGCTGTGCTGGGTGCTCTCCATCCAACTCCTCTGGTCTGCACAAACTCCCACATTAGAGCACAGGAGCTCAGAGAGGGAGCAGCCCAGCCTTGAAGGGACACAGCCATTGTGGGGTCTAGGTAATCACTCTCCCCTCGCTCCTCTGGCCCCTGGCAGCAGCCTCCAGCAGCATTTAGTTTCCGGGGTGCCCGACTTTCCTTCTGGTGGTCCCCCAGCCCTCCCAAGCCCTTTGTTACCAACTCCTTGGATTAAACCCACCATGTGAAATGCCCGTGGTGGTTGTTTTGACTAAGTTGCATTGATTCAGGGTGCAGGTTGCTTTGCAGGGCGTGCTGTGTTGGGGCATCAGAGGAAGAAGCTGCCAGAATCTAAGGCACTGGGAAGAGGGAAGGCTGAGGTCTGGCCAAGGGAGGCTCACACACGCTCAGGCAAAAGAGTGGTCTGTGCCTCCACTGGCTTGGTTAGGATTGCTGAGCAAGTGCAGGCCAGCTCTCAACTCCCACCCACTCCCACTGGACCACACTCCCAGCTGCAGGCAAGCACGTGGCCAAGGCCCAGCCAATCAGACCAATCAGAGTGCTGCACTGAGCTGACCACGGAGCCTGGTGAGTGGGCAGTCTTGGAGCAGAGGGGATGAGGTTCAGGGAGGCCTCCTGAGGCCCCAAGGAGACGGCATGTCCAAGGAGGGCAGGACCTCACCACAGGGCCCAGCCCGGAAAGGAGGGACAGGAGGCCTGGACCACATGGGTAGTGCCTGGGGCTCTATTCCCCTCACTCTGTGTCCCAACCTGGAGTCCCAAGTCCTCCTGCTGCTGTAGAGAGGCAGTGGGCGTTGGGTTTCCACACCCTGGAACTTGAGTCCTGCCTGATGCTGTTATTGTTCTCTTGGAGCCCGTCACCCCCTGCCAGGGATCAGGGACAGAGGGCAGGTGGGGAGGGGCAGCCCTCGGCCTGAGGACCTTCCGCTGCCCACCTGCTTTCCAAGACCTCCACCGTAGCTTCCTCGGAAAACGAGCAGACGGAAAACGAGCACCCAGAGGAGAGCGCTGAGCCCAGCTTCGCTCCCTGCTCCGGCTCGGAGGCCCAACCCCGGGCGCCCCAGGGGAGTGGCCGTCGCCTCTGACCCCAGGCTGGGGCTGCCTCGGCGTCTGGGCCTCGGCGGAGCGTTTCCGCCCGCCTGCCCCAGCCCAGCCCCGCAGGAAGTGGCCGCCTCCTGAACAAAGGGGCCGGCGGACAATGGCCATTGAATTGGGCCGGGGCGCTCGCGCACGGACAGGCCGCCAGCTGCCCGCGCTGATAAGACCCAGCTCCGCGGCGCCCGGCGCGGGGGCGGCTCAGCCTGGACCTTCTCGCGGCTCTGCCTCCAAGGCATCCCCCGGCTCGGGACCCGTGGCTGGAGCGCGGGGCTGGCGGCGGCACCACCCCTCAGGCTGACGGCCAATGGGGAGCTGGCGCGCCGGCCACTCGGGGGCCAATCCAGGAACTCACCGGGAGCGGCCCCGCCCTCCTAACGAGCCCCGCCTCCGTCTTTGGCAGCGCCCCTGGTCCCCTGCCCGCCTCGAGTGCACGTGGCTTTCTCGGTGTTGAGTCGGACCCCTGGCCGCCCGCCTGGCCCCTGCGCCGCGAATGAAGCCACGCGTTGGAGAGGGCATGATGTCTGATATTTCCCCCAGAAATCACCACAACTCCTGCTGCTGGGGCATGTCGGCGCCTCGCTGCGCCTCCTTCACCTCGGTCGTGGACCGGCCGCCCGCACCCCGAGGCTTTCTGTGAGAGTTTGCGGGCAGCTCGCTGTGTCCCCGGGGACAGCCTGGACCTCACGCCTGTGTGTGGGAGAGGGTCTGCTCTGGGCAGGGACAAGAAGAGGGAAGAGTTGGCCTGCCCCCTCCCTCTGGAATTTCTGAAGGGACCCAGGAGGCCACCTAGGGCCATATTTCCTTGGGGACTCGCCACCTTTGGGAACTCCTCCTGAAGCGTCTGGGCACAGTAGTGAATTTGGGCAGCTCATGTGCAGATGTCAGGCCAGGGAGCAGCTGCAAGGGAGCAGTGGAGAGGGGCGGTGGTGGGGGGGTGGGGCGGTGGGGGGGGGTGGGGGGGTGTCCCTGCCCAGACCTGAGCCACAGAGCTGAGGTCAGCAGTCATTTCTGCACTGGCTTAGGTCCTGGTGCACCCTAGTCCCCACCTGTAACCTAGTAGGCTTTGTGAGACAGGTACAGAGCTGTAACCAGGGCAAGTGGCAGGATGTGTGTGCTGGGGGTGGGGCCCTGCATCTCCTGGAAGAAGCCCAACACCTGGCCCCCTTGGATTAGAAAGCCACAGGGGCGGAGGTGCTGCGAGGGGAAGACCTAGAGGTTTGGGGGAACTGAGGCAGGGTAAGGTGTTCCAGGCCCGCTTCCCATCTTGGCAGGCCCCAGGCAGGGTCCAAAGGACTGGAGCTCGGGTCCACAGCAGCCTCCTGTTTCCATTGGTCCAGCCCAGACCTTTGTCAGCACTTCCTGGCACAACCTCCACAAGCCAGCAGGAAAGGTCCCTGGCCTGGTGGGATCACCTTCCCAGGATGGAGGTGATACAGGGTGGGCAGAGGGACATTTGCAAGCTGCAGAGCCCAGGAGAAGATTCTGGCCAAACCATGAGGGACTGGGGTTGGAGGGCAAGGAAGACTTCTTGGAGGAGGTGACACATGTTGGGGTGGTCAGGGGAGGTGGGACCGAGGACAGACTTAGCAGAAGGGAGCGGCCCAGACACAGGCTGGAATCCAGGAGAAGCCAGGTGCCTGGGGAAGGGCTGGGAGTCCGTGAGTGCAGAGGGACAGCAGAGGCTGGAGGGTGTGCCTGGGCCGTGGGCAGGGACTGCCAGGGTTGGGTGGCATCACCCCGGTACCAGCTGCCTCTCAGGCCTGTCCTGACCACTCCACTCTGCCATGGTGGTAGCAGTGGCTGTGGAGAAGGTGGCTGTTGGAGGCCATTCCTGGCAGGAAGAGGGTGTGTGTGGTGACTCTTTGCCGATATCCCAGGGGCTGGGCTGGGCGACTGGTGGTAGCAGTGCCATGTGGTGGGTGCTGAGGTGTGGCCCTGGTGATGCAGGACCAGCCTGGGGGGCGGTCGTGGCCGTGGGCATGGCAGAGCGCTCGGGTGCCCAGACTGCGGCTCAGGAGCCTGGGGTCACACCCTCCAAGGAGCCACCCCCTGCCAAGTGCCCTCCTGCCCCTCACGAGCCGTGAGCACCCCATCTCCTGGGTATATGCCCATCTCCGGGGTAACTGTGACCGTCTTCAGCCTGGACACTCGCATGGGCATATACCCACCGTGGTCTGCCTGACGCGCCCCCCTCCACCCTGTCCTACCCCGACCGCTCTCGCCCCTCTGCCTCAACACTGTAGCTGTTCTTGCCAGCAGTCTCCTGGCACCTCCCAGCCACTGTGACATCTCCCACTGTGTCCTCCTTGGTACAGCCCGGTCACAGGGCACATTTGCACTGTTTTGTGGGTGACCCAGGCCAGGCCTGGGACACGGGGTCTTGCATCAGCAGAGTGGCCCGCTGGGCCCCTGCCCAGTGCTAAGTGAGCACTGCTGCTCAGGCCAAAGGAAGTGGGAGGCCAGCAGCCCTTCGACTGGCCTTCATCAGTCGTCACTGCTTCCTGTGGCCAGTGTGGTCTGGGCCCCTGTGATGCCGGGGACTCCAGGTCAACACTGACTCCCCCAAGAGCCTGGCCTGGGCCCTTCTGCCCTCACCTGGCTGGCTGCTCTGGGCCCCCTCTCCCAGGAGCCCTGGGCCTGCCCGCCACCCCACAACCACCTGTTTGTCCACCGGTGCTAATTCAGAGCAGCCGGCAGGTGGAGCCTGTGCCAAGGCCCACCAGAGCCCAGCACTCACCTCCACCTCTGCAACATGCTTGTACTCCACCTGCCAGCTTGGCTGTATCCCCACAATGCAACCAGCACAACACCCCAACCCCTGGGGGCACCGGCCCCCAGTCGGGGGCTCACACTTGTGTGTGGGGCCTCTTCTGTGTCCCAATGCTGCTTGATATGTTCCTCCTCCTCTGGGAAGTCTTCTGGGCCTATCCCTCCTACCTCTCCCACCCTGGGCCCCCACCCCCAGGGACATCACCATTGCACAGAACTGCCCACCATCAGAACCCCACTCCATCATCACTCCAGTGCACCTAGGGACACTGTGGGTAAGGATGGAACTGAAGTTGGGGAGGGGGCAGGGAGCCCCGGAGTTCACCTCGATCTGATCATGCAGGGCCCCTCCCTGCGTCAGGGGACTACCCTGAGGGCAGAAGTGAAGGGCAAAGGAACCATCCGGCTGGGGGTCTCCTTCTGAAGAAGTGCCACCCCCTCCTTGGAGCAGCAGCATGTGGCTCCCTGGCCCCGCAGGTCCTCCTGGCTGCCCTACAGCACCACCTGCTGGCCGGGACCAGAGTTCGCAGGGCCAGAGACGGGTGCTTGGCCGCCGGCGGTTTACTACCCAAGCGCACCCACGCTCCTGGGCTGCCTGACCACCACGACACTCCCCAACATTCAGAATCCCATGCACCAGTCAGTGATGGTGGTTTGGAGAATCTGCCTAGGGCCAGGCTGGGGTCCACCAGCTCCAGGTTCACCAACGGCCCTTGAATGCCAGTCACACGTTGGTGAGCTCCTGATTTCCAGGCCGCGTGACCTCCTCTCATTCCAGACTCTTCCACCTGCTGCCCTGAGCACCTGCTGCTCCCCACCCCCTAACACAGCCTCAGGATTTGCCTGTTTATACCCTGCCCGGTTCTCCATCTCTTCTGCCTGCTGCTAACCCCACCCCGTCTGTTGGGTTTTCCTCCTGCCAGGTCTCCACTGAGCAAGAAGCACTTTGCCAGCGCTTGCTGTGACAACCCTGGGAGCCAGCAAATGGGAAGCTGCTTCCCAGAGTCCTCTGTGGGACTTCAGGGAAGGTTCCTGTAAAGCGCCTTGGTGGGGAAGGGACCCTAAGGGGTGGGGTGGAGTCCTGAAACTGTGGAGGGATAGGCAGATGTAAGCTGTAGCAGCTTCTGGGTTCCCCAACACTGCCAGGGTGTGCACACGTGTCTCTGTATTAGGAGAGGCCTCTGTGACCCCCCAAGTGTGTCTGCATGTGTGTGCCCACATGGGCGAGTGAGCCCACATGCCCACCTCTGTCTACTGGGACCTGTGGCTGTCTGCAGCCAGATCTTTCCCTGTCACTGTGGGTCCTACTCACATCTGACCCTCGCTGACCCACAGCCCCCTGCCTGAGAACTGTCTCCCCAACTACTGGCTCAGCTCCACTTTGCTGCTGAGGCAGGGGGCAGGGGAATGGCCACAGTTGCCATCACCCTGCATTGTACTGGGTGGTTATTTTCCCCAGGCCCCCATCAAGGCAGGTACCTGACAATGTCCTTATTCACCGATACCACAAATGGGGAAAGTAACAGCTTGGACCAGTGCAGAGGCCCCTCACCACCAAGGAAATGACAATCCCCACGTTGCCTGGCACATGGGACACTGCCTCTGGTCAGCCAGGCACAGCCTCCAGCTCCAGTTCAGCTAGGCCCTCAGGGCTTGGCCTACAGCAATTTGATGGTGACCCTCCCTGCCCAAATCTGCCTGGGCCACAGAGTGTCCCCTCTACCATGATCTGTGGGGCCCCTTCCTGGCACCCAGCCCTCAGGCAGGAGCAGCCATCCACTGGCTTGGCCAGTCAGCCTGGGTGGTGGTAAGAGGACAATGTGAATAGAGTTGGCGGTGGAGTCAAGGTTGTGATGAGGGCCAGGGTCAGGATCGAGGCCAGGGTCAGGGCTGGTCCCACCAGCCTGAGGCCCCTGCCCTCACAGGTCCCCAAGGGCCCATTGTATGGGGACAATGGCTTCCTGAGCCAGGTTCCTCTCCTGCAGGAAAGCCATAAAGAGCCTCCACTCTGGCCTTTGAAGGGCCTGGGGCAGTCAGTGCCTGAGGCCTGCAGCCTTGGAGGTGGCCTCGTTCCCCACCCTTTGCCAGCCTGGCTGGGACCCAGGCCTCCCCAGGGACTGGCCAACCTGCTAGGCACGTAGGCAGTGACCAGTTGGGGAAGCTGCTGGCCCTACGCAGGCGTGGCCCCACATGCAGCAGCAGAACTGCACACTGACACACTTGGGGCCCTGGTTCAGGGGCCTCTCCCCATGGGAACCCACTGGACCTTCTTGGTATCCTCCAAGGAGCCAGGGTGTGTGTGTGTGTAATGTGGCTGAATGTCCTGCTAGTGGCTGGGTTTGTGTGGGTGTCTGCCCCTGAGCAGGCACTCTGGGGTTGGGAGTAGGGGCCCAGGACCTCAAGCTGCAAGGACGACCATGACTGTGGACAGACAGATGGACTGCCCCAGGAGCTGAGTGTCCTGCCCAAGTCTCGGTGGTCCTGGGGAGAGCTGGAGTAACAGCCAGTTCTGGAGCAGGGCCTGGGGTGAGATTGGGGGCCCATCAAAGCACCTGGGACTCGACTCCAGGGGGCTGAGACCTGGAAGAGCACTGTGTGTGTGTGTGTGTGTGTGTGTGTGTGTGTGTGTAGGGGGGAGGCTGAGACCTGGAAGAGCACCGTGGGGGCGGGGCAGGGGGGGCTGAGACCTGGAAGAGGTGTGTGTGTGTGTGCACAACAGTGGGCAAGCCCATTTGGTGCAGGGTCCTGCTGGCCAAGCGACCCTGGGCAGCGCTGTGCAGGCCCCACAATAACAGAATGACGCGTTGGAGACTTCGATGTACTAACAAAGCCGCCAGACCAGGCCACGGACCCGCGCGTGCCTGCGGTTTTGTGGTCTTGGCTTTATTATTCAGGGAATGGAAGAGTCCCCCTGGGTGCGGGGGGTGGGGGCGGCGGTTGGGGGCTGGGGGCGGGAAGACTGGTGAGGAGGAGTCTGGGCCGCCCGCTCTTCCGCCTGCAATTGGTGCTGGAGTGGCCACCAGGGGGCGCGCGATTGGGGGTGGGGCGGGGTGGAGCTGTACATCTCTGACAGTCTGGGCTGGTATCGGTGGCCCCGCGCAACAGCAGGCTCCAATCGCTGGGTACCCTCTCCCGGGGGTCTATGCGCACCCCATAGTGCAAGTTCCTGAGTTTGTCCCTCTGTGACCCTGGAGCCCCTTCAGGGCAGCCCCCAGCCTTGGGGGTTGCGGAGCAAGGGCGCTCCACACCCTTCCCAGGTCCCAAGTCCCTCAACACAGCTGAGTGGGCAGCCCACCGGAACGTGGTGAGGAGCCCCCTCTCCTAGTCCTAGGCCTGCCAGCCCCACTCCAGGCAGCAGCCCATGGATCACTCGCCATTGGCCCAGACTAAGCCAGCCGCCAGCAGGGAGCAGCACAGTGGCCAAAGGGTGCTACCAACTCCACCAGTGCTCCAGCCTGCAAAGGTGGCTGGCCAGGTGTGTGGGGGACCAGGAAAGGATGAAGGGGCAAGAGGTGACAATGCAGGAGGGGTGGACACATGTCACTGTTGCCCAGTCCTGGAAAGGTGAGGTGGAGGAGTGGTGTGATCTGGGAGTGACAGCAGGTGGGGAACACTGGTGGTGGCTTTGCCACTAGGGGGGAGGGGGGCTCAGGCTGGGCTCTGAGAGGCACAGGCATCAGTGGACCTCTCTTCTCAGACGCCCTCATTTGGTCGTGGGGCAGTGGGTGGCCATCAACTTTGGCGCCTGCTCAGAGGCGCCACCCATGATGGAACCTTGGGGGCAGGCAGGTGTGAGGGCCCCAGCCTAGGGCACGTAAGGCTTACAGCCGAGTGGCTGGTGAGGCCTAGGAATCACTGCTAACAGGTGGCAGCACAGGGCTGAGGCCAGCCTTTTAGAATGACTATATACTCACAGATGCCATCCAGAGGGGACAGCTCTTAGGAGGTGGACATAGAAGTGTGCTCCCAACTACCCTTTCCCCCCACCCCATTCCCAATGCCAGCTCAGGGTGCCAGGGCAGGCATAGGATGTGGGTGCAGGGTCTCGGACCTCCCTTGACCTGGGGAAGTGAGTGGGCACTGCCCCCACTTGTGTATTCCAGCCCTGCCAGTAAGGTCACCTGGGGTCCCAGTGCTGTGGCTCGGTACATGGTGTAGGTGGGGTGACCAGCGGGTATCTCTGGCCTGGGCCAGTCCCCTGTCTCTCTGGGGAGTGGCCTAGGAGGCCGCCTCGAGCACTGACAGACAGGGCGCAGCCATCCTGAGGGTGTGGGCCCAGGTCTACCTGGAGCCCCCTGCCTATGGCCCCACAGGACACATGTGTACAGATAAGCAGGCACATACATGAATGGGCAAGGATGGGGGTCAGCTGTGTTTTCCTCATGAGTGAAAGTGCTGTCCCTGCCTGGTCCTAGATTCCTGGGCCCACCACCCAGCTGGGTGACCTTGGGCGGTCTCTGCCAGGAGCCACGATGGAGCCCATGACTTAACCCTGGTGATGTGCTTGTTCAGACCTGGGAGGCCTCAGGTCCGGGGGAGCAGGGACACTAGATAACAGAGTGTGGGGCCGCCCCAGCAGATACCACACAGCAGCCTACGTCCCCCACCGGGGCCTGACCACCCACTCCCCAGAACAGCATTACAGTGACCCTGACATGTCATAGTGGAGGCACAGAGGGCTCAGCTCTGCTCACCAAGGGGCGGGGCGGGGGGGGGGCCTCAGGGCCCTACCCTCTCCCCAAGCCCTTGTGGCGCCCACTCCTGCCACCCACCCAGTAGGCTGCAGACAGGAGTGTCCTGTTCTAGCCCCAGAGTCGCTCCTGGGCCAGTGGCTGAAAGAAGCTGGCCTCGGGGCAGACGTGCAGACAGAATGGGAGTGCTGGGCTACCCCAAGGCCCTGGGCCTGAGCAAGAGGCTGTCTCCTGGGATGCAAGGGCAGTAGGCACATGTGGGACAGGTGCATGTAGAGCCTTCACGTGTGACATGGCCACAGCCCAGGGGCACCTGGCCTGCCACAGTTTGCTCTCCTTTGACTTTGCCCCCTTGTCCCGTTACCACTGTCAACACGTGGCCCCAGCACTGCCTCTTACCCACATGTCCGTGTACTGCAGGTCCCATTTGCTCCAGGACTTGATGCTGAGTGCTCCCCACCTCACCCTCCCAGGGGACAGCCGTTCCCCACCAGCCACTCCTGCTACTGCAGCCTGGGGCCTGACTCCTGCTTCAGCCAGACGCACCTGGCCATGGCCGCCCACTCTGGCACCCCCTCCCACATGGCCTCCCTTGGGCCACGGAACCATGTGGAATCATGGACCAGGCCTGAGGATTTCTGCTGCAGTAATGGACCTTCCTGTTCACAAGACCCGCCCCTGCACGCCTCCCAGAAGGCCTGGGCAGGCCGGCTAGCTGCAGGGACAGACCAAGGGTCCCCCACCAGTAGACTGCTGCACTCCGGGAGGGCCCAGCCCACCCAGGAGACTGTGTGCTATTCTGCCCTTGTAGTCACCCTCTCCCAGGGCATGGGGCGTGGGGAGGGGCCAAGGAGCAGAAGCACCTGCCCACCCCCTGGGTGTGGAGCCAGATGCCAGTGTAGACAAGAAGTGTCCACGGCCATCGTGGCTCAGGCTGGGAATGTGGCAGCCAGGTGGCCCCAGGGCTCTTGGGCTCTGTCCCCAGTTGGGGAGTGCAGTTGGAGGCACAGGATAGCTCTGGACCAGCAGAGGCAGGGACTGGACACACAGTGCTGCTCATGACACGGGCTCCACGAGGGGCAGCAAGCAGGACCCTGGAGCCCACCCAGGCCTCCACTCAGTCTCCTCATGATGGATATGACAGTCCCACCTGTGAAGGTTCTTGAGCCACGAGACCCACGTGTGACCAGTCGCATGCAGACATCCGTTCAGTCTCCTGTGCTGGGGACAAACACGCCTTCCATTGCTCAAAACATGGTCCCAACAGCAAATGCCATGGAGGCCACATGTTGCCGTGGGACAAGTGTTGTGGAGAGCACAGGGAAGCACCCTCTCATCACCAAGAGTCTCGGCGCTCACACCCTAGGGCCCCATCTGTTCCCCAGTGAGAGACTGGTGGGATCCCCCGATAGGGTCCTCCGGCAGGACATTCCCCAGCTGAGAGGTCACAGCTCAGTAGCCATCATCATCGTCACCATCACAGCCATAATCTGCAGAGCACAAAGGACAGTCATGGGTACTGAGGAGCCCCAGGTGCCCTGCCCCATAGGCCCCACCACCATCAATGGGGACCGCCACAGTGGTGTCTTAGTCTCTGCAGGTCCTGGCACGTGGGTGGCACGTGTGAGCTGCAGTGGGCAGGAGCCCTCTGCCCCAGGCCACCCCGCCACCAGTACAGTGCCCATGGCCTCCTCAGTGTCTGTCAGACCCCAGGGCGGGCCGGGCTGCGCTGGAACCCTCAGGCCTCACTGGGCATCCTTCTGGGCTGAGGGCCACCGCCCCTCTCCCTGGAGGTCCCGCGCAGAGCTCTCACCGCCGCCGCCCATCATCTGCAGGGCGCTGACGCAGGGCTCCCCATCTTCCTCGTCGGGCTCCTCGTCCTCTGCATCCTCCTGGGCATGGTATGACACGGGCCCGCTCTCCACCACAACAGCCGCGGGCCCCACAGCCTCGACTCCCGGGGTAGGGGTGCTCAGGAGCAGGGCCTGCAACCCAGGGGCAGGCCATGCAACAGTGACCCCAGCCTGCACCTGTGGCTGCCCTGGGACCCTGGGGAGCACCACCCTGCTTCTCTATCCGCCTCCTGGACTGGACCAGGACCCTGACAAGGAGGCGGGGCCCTGGGCCTCGGAAGAATGCCGGCAGGACTGGGCTGGGCCTTGCGGGCCAGGCAGGGACAGGGCTGCAGGGTGCCCAGCTGAGTGAGGGCACACCCCGCCTGGTGACTCCAGGCCCCAACCCAGGGGGCCCTTGTCTGGCTGTGTCTACACAGCATACCTCTCCCACAGCTGCCTTCTTAGCTGGCTGTGTGGACACCATTGGCCTCAACCTGCAAGAAAACACCGGAGGGAGGAGAGAGGCACTCTAGGACCCAGAATGCCCCCTCTACCCACCACCCTAGTCCCACAGAATGGGGCACCCTGACTTCTGCTAGCAGCACCCCTTCCACAGGGCCTGCTCTTCCTCCCCCAGACCCTCTAAACACCAAGCCAGGATACCCTTCCATAGCACCCGATGTCCCTGACACGGCTGACCTCCCCCAGGAGGACGGGGGGACCCCCATCTCAGAGGAGGCAGCTCTGCTCTCACACACCCTCACAAGGCCCAGGAACCCCATGCACCCAGGGTTGGAGGGGCTCAGATGGCCAAGCAGCACCCATGTACCCATGTGTACCCAGCCCACTGCCCTGGGTCCTCTGAGGCCTGGCCCTGTGAGCTGTGACATGTGCATGAACCCTGGGGAAACCGGGAATGGGCATGCAGCAGCCTCCAAAGGGGCTCACAGCCAATGCCGGCTGACTGGATACTTGAGAGCACAGGGCTGGGCACTCGGCATGAGCAGCCAGCCCTAGAGGAGGGCTTCCCTGCCAACAGTGCCTCAGCTGGTGGCCTCCAGGTACAGGGGCATGGGCGAGCACACGGCCATTCCACGTCTGTGCCCACAGGCCAAGCTCAGAGAGAGCCACTGCCACAGGGGCCCCGGGCCTCACAGGGAGCACGTCAGCAGAGCCCGGGAGGTGGGAAGCCTGTGCTGGGCAAGGTGGGTGACAACGGCCAGGGCACACGGACCAGCCCCGGGCAGTGGCTATCACCAGCCCCACCAGGAGGGGCACCCGTGGCACTATTCTCAGCTTTTCCACCCTTAGCAGTTTGCTCTTACTTGCCTGTCCCAGGAGAGGGGACCCTGGGCTGGAGAACACCCTGCTTTGGGACAGAACGGACCCTGACCCTCCACCCAGTCGGTGGGCATGGTACCTTTTCCCGGTGCTGGTTGCAGGGTCCGCCTTGCTCCTGCGGGCAGGCACCTTCCTGCGCTGTGGTTTCCTGGTGCTGGCCCCACCCCCAGGCTCCAATCCCACCCCCTGCGGGCTGCCGGCACCCTTGCTGTCCAGGCCCCTGAGCACGCTGTAGTTAATCTTGCTGGAGATTCTCTTCTGCTCCAGCATCTTCTCAATGGCTTCCCCAGCTGTGCTGGCCTGGATGGGCTCCCGGCGCTTGCAGGACTTCCTGGGCTGCACGGGAACAAGAATTACGCCTCCTGGGCGTCTGCAGGTGGTGCTCTGGTTCTGAGCAAGTGTGGGGGCAGGGCCCGAGGACCTCCCCGGGGCCTGGGCCCCGGCTCTAGGGCCCTCCTCCCAGCCTCCTTCCCTCTCGGTCCCAAGAGGTCCTCCAGCACAGCCTCTGAGCTACAGCACACGGGGCTGGCTCATCCCTAACTCGGTTTGAGACTGGACTGCTCCCCTATGGGGCTGCAGGGCCAGACATCACCATCTGACCGCACCAAGTGAGCTCAGCCACGGCACTGTGACCACCAACAGGACAGAGGAGGAGTGACAGTGGGCTCTGCTATGTCACAGAGGCAGGTGGGGCCCTCAGCGTAGGTCCTGAGTCCTGACAGCCTGCTTGAGGCTCCCCCAAGTTGGAAGGTGTGCCCATCTGAGGGGCAGCCAGGAACACGGGTCGGGGGCTGAAGGGCACTGCCCCTGGCCCTACCCGGAGCCCTCATGCCGCTGGGGAGGGAAAGGGCCGGACTCCCCGCAGCAGAGCGTGCCCCACCTTGTGCTCCTTGTAGATGCCCAGCTCCTTCTCCTTCGCGATCCTGGCCTCCTTCTCTGAAAGGCCAGCAAGCGGCAGGGTCAGCGCGGCCTGGTGCTGCGGTGGGGGTGGGGGTGGGGGTGGGGCAGGGGCGGGCGCTTACCCCTCTGCTCCTGCAGGTACTCGGCGTTCTCCCGCATCCACAGTTGCGCCTTCACACGGGCTTCCGCCTCGTTCAGAATGTACTAGGGCAGAGCGAAGCGTCACACCCAGAGGGCCACACACACATGGCCCAGCGTGTAACCAGTCAGAGTGGGCCTCCGACCCCGGGGGTGGGAGATGGCCATCCTCCACATTTCCATGCATTTCTGTGGCCTGATGGCACAGGGGCCAGGCCAGGAGGGAGCTGAGGGCAGGCGTGGGTGCCACGAGGGAGGTCAGGGGAGACGTGCGAGGACAAGCATGCTGCAGAGACCGCTAAGAGCCATTCCAAGTAGCACTGGGATGGGGGACAAGGAGGTGTGTGGGCACCTGGTATCAGTAGGCCCTGACACCTAGCCTGTCCCAAGAGGCACAGGCTAGGTCCTCACCCTGTCAATCTCCAGATCATCGATGCCACTGAGGTCCAGCTCACCATCCCCAGATGCGTCTTCTGGAGGGAAGCACAGCCTTGTTAATGAGCAGACGCCACCTGGGCTCACAGGACTCTGGGGTTCTGGCCAAGGCCTTTGAGAGCTCTGCTTCCCCCCAACCCCCATGAGCCAGCACCGCTCTGCACAGGGACGGGGACAAGTGGACATCCTAGTGCTCTGTAGGAAGCAGGACGCAAGTGGGCTGCAGAGCAAACCCAGCCACCCTGTGCATTCCGCAGGCAGGGGACCAGGAGAGGTTGACTCAGTGCCTGTGCTCAGGATATTCCCAGAACCAATGGGCCACCCAACAGCATGACGTGCGCAGTCCAGAAATCAGGGCAGCCCATCCTGTCTGCTGTCCCTCTTCACCTGATGTCCTCAGCTGAGTCCCGCTGATCCAGCCCTCACTCCAAGGCACCCCTGGCACCCCTCTGGGGCCCGCCTCCATCTCTGAGCCCCAGCCAGAATGGTTTCTTTCTACTGTAGGGTCACAGTGTCCCCTCTGCCTCAGGGCCTTCGCAGGACCCACCTAGGTCCCCTTCGTGTTATAGCCTGCCATACTTAACCAATGGCAATGTCTGTGTCACTGCCCTCACCTGCCATCAGGGGCAGGCACACAGCCGCCCACCACCAAGCCCAGCCCACAGGACACGTGGGAAACCTCTAAGCAGCGGACAGCTACTCTGAGCAGTGTCTGCTCAGCACCTGGGGAGGAGGGGCACCCACACTCTGCAGATCTGGGAGGCTCTTCTGCGACGGTTGGTGTGCCCGGCCCACCTCAGTGGTGTTGGGGCAACAGTCCCCCGCTCAGTGGCCCTCATTGCAGGAAGGAGCACGTGGCCACAACCTGACCAAATGAAGGGCTCTGGCCAGGACCTAAGCCACAGAGATGGTGATGCCCTGCTGGCATTTGTGGTATGAGCACACGCTGGGGTTACCAACAGCTCACATAGCCCTGCCCGGGGAGTTGGCAGTGCCCCTCCCATGCCCACCCTTCCAGAAGGCTGTACCTCGAAAGCAGGGCCTCCACCTCCCACAGACCGGATACGAACAGAGGCTGGACGGCCCACCCCTCACCCGCCTGCCCCCAGCCCACCCTGGGCACGCACTGGGGTCCTGGCTCGGGGAGGTGATGCACTCTCGGATGGAATCTGAGATGCCCAGGCTGGCCGCCGTGGGCAGGGGCCCAAGCAGGGACTCCAGGGCAGGGGGCCTGCCGCCCACATCGGAGCTGCCCGCCACCCCTAAGCTGCCGGGAAGGCCACCCCCGAGCAGCTCCCGGTAGAAGTCCTTGTTCAGGTGGCTGGCGGCGGCCTCCAGCTCCTCATCCTCTGCATCCTCTTCACCAAATAAGCTGGTTGTGGCATCCTCGATGGAGCCTGGGGACACAATTCCACACATGACTGTCAGTGGGGCCATGGGCCAACGAGAGCCCACTTTTGTGTAGAGAACTACCCCCTCCCCAGCTGCACAAGGACCACCAGAGGACAGCCTTGTCACAAAGGGCGCCTTGGCCTGCACCTTGCACTTGACGGGAAGCGAGCACAGGATGGTCACAGACTTAAACGTAACAGCTCTAAGGACAAATGATTCAGAAAACAACGGAGGTAAGGTGTGTGCCTCTGGATCAGGCGAAAATTCCTCAGATACGACATGAACAGCAAAACCCGTGAGTCACTGATAAATCAGATGTCATTCAAGTTGCAACAACACAGACTTACTGCAAATCACACACTGGATGAGGGACTCGTGTTCAGGAGACACTCATATAAAAAGTCCTCAGGCTCCATAACAAGGAAACACAGAACCCGGTAAGAAAAGGGCAAAAGATCTGAGCGGAGACTTCAGCAGAGGGCGCCTGGATAGTAAACAAGCAGGGCACCACCGGAGGAGGCCAGGTGCCCTCGCTGCTGGCAGGAGTGCATGTGGGGCAGCCACGCAGAGGGCAGCCAGAGGGTCCCTTAAAGATGTAAACACATGTCTTCTGTTGGCCCTGCAGCCCACTCTTCAACTGTCACCAAGAAAAGAGGAAGGAAGTGCCCGTGAAAACGCAGACGAGGACGCTCAGTGCTCAACTGCAATGGTCCCAATCTGGCGATCCCCTAAGGTCCTCCTGCCCAGGACCAGATGGCCACCCGGGGGCTCGGCTCCACTGGCTGCCCCACAGCGAAGAGGGGCGGGCTGCTGACAGAACACAACAGTGAGGACGAGGGAGCAGCGTACACACCACACACTTCTAATGGTCGCCTGGGGCCGGGTGGGTCAGAGGGCAGAGGCCTGAGGACACTTTGGGGCAATGCACGTGTCCGCTGTCCTCATCATGGCAAGGGCTCCACAGGTGAACAGTTGTCACAATTCACCAGTGCTGCCTTCCCAACATGACCACTGTCAATAAAGCTAATAAAAAAATTACCCAGTGCTACACTTAACCTTAAAATTATTTAAGTATTTAAGATCACATTCACCACTGAGTGTCACGTGAGGGGTTCATGGCTGACAAGTGTTTTCCTGGGGGAAACTCTTAGGTTCCAGACAGCAGGAAATTCACAGGGCCAGTGATCTCCTAGATGTGCCAGTGGCTCTCTGTCAATGCCCAGACACTGGGCACACCGCTGCACACCCCGAGCCGGGCAGCACCGGAGCCCAGCCCCACTCTCGCCCGGCACGCCACTCCCCCTGTACCAAGTTGCACCACGTCTCTCTGGCTCAGGCCTTTCTGTGACCCCCTAGACCCCTCGTGAAACCACCATCCTGCATGGCCACTGGCTCCATGACCTGTGGGCTGGATGTGCTTTGCTTCTTCTGTGCTCATCCCAGGTGTCTGTCACTGTGACAATGAGACGTGGTCTGCAGAATCAAAAGAGGGTGTGGAAGGGGCCACGTCCCCATGGCCTCATCGGAAGGAGACGAGACATGTGTGAGGAGCTGGAGCTAGACAGCCCCAGCGGGTGGTGGCTGGGGGGGAGCACACCGAGCAGGTACAAACAGGTGTTGCCAGGGGACAGAGGACTGAAGCAAGGACACCAGAGGAGGCCTCACAGAAACAAGCTTCCACCTCAGGAGGAAGAAGGCTATAGGCTGGACCAGAATGCAGGACCCCAGCCTTGGCTATGTGGGGCGGCAGGCAAAGCAGAGCAGAGCAGCGCTCAGACCCACTAGGGCACCAAGCACTCAAAACATGCCATCAGACATTAGCCACCTGTGTTCACAAGATGCCACTGAACAGAGTGAGGGTCACAAACCCTGAGATGTAGCAGCAGGATCCCCCCACAGGAGAAGGAGCCTGGGGGTTCCACAGCAGAGGGCCCCCTCCCCACTCCCCAGAGGCATCTGCGACCAACAGCCTCACCAGACACACAGTACACAACATAGAGGAGAAACAGTGCCAGCAAGGCCTCTGTCACCAGGAACTAAAGGCACAATCCAACAAAAGCAGAAAACAAAAGGCCCCGCCCCATGGAGTTTGAACTCCTTCCCTCAACTCTGAGCCCCAAACAAAAACATAACCTGAGACTCTGAGTGCCAGGAACCACCTGCCATCAATTGTAACAGTGGGTTCACAGTTAAACAAGGCCAGGGGGCTGCCCTGCCCTGCACATGGGCTGCCCAAGGGCCAGAGTCACAGCAGGCCAGCAATGACCACAGGTCTGCACACAGGAAAAGCTGGGAGGGCTGTGCATGGAAGTCAGCAGAGTGAGTAAGTCAATGCAGAGCTGGAGTCATAGGAAATAAATAGCCCAGCAAGGAATAAACCCAAAAAACTACACAGAAAAAGAAAGGGTAAGAAAGAAAACCACAGAAACCATAAAATCAGGAGTATCATAAGGTACAACTTGGTTCAATTCTGTGCAGAAGTGTAGCCGATGAACGGGACAGGTACAGGAGCGTGGGGACTAACAGGCCCCCTGGAGCCAAGGTGTGCTTAGCCACACTGCTGTGCAGACCACAGATTGCACCCATCCATCTGAGGAAGTCCCATGTCCTCTCCAGACCCCGCGGACAGGATCTCACCAAGCACTGAGATAGGAAGACTTGGTGAGCACTGTCCAGGAGAAAGCGGCCCTCGGTCCAGAGCCCACATGTCCTGGGCAGCCCGAAACCGTGCAGGGCAGAGCAAGGGCCAACTCAGAGAGAGAAAGCAGGGGCCTAGCCATTATAAGGAGCAGCAACATCTCAGAAGACATCATAGGAGCTCCTCAACTGACAGGGCGCTGCATCCCATTGCAGCAGCTTAAGTTGGGAAAGCACCTGACACATCTCATCTACGAAGCTTGCAGCCGAGCTGCCCTAACAGCGTTTGGTCACCGTGTCCCACAGTCATGCAACTGGACTCCATCTTGGGGTAAATGCCCTCTTTCCACCAGATGTAGGAGACGCAGTTGGGCACTTTGTGGCTGGGATGGCAAGTTACACCCAAGCACTTGGCACACTGTGCGCCTGTGTCACACCACCACCGCAGCATGCGGTTAGCCCCACACTCCATCTACCAAACACATCACTTTTGCACCCCGTAAGGTTGAGTGACATGAGGGGGCTGCCTGTCCTTGGAAAACCTCATGATAAGCCCATGAGACCAAGGGTGGTGAAGGGTTTCTTAGCAGTGACAAGGTGCACACAAGTGGCATGTGGAGTCAGTGTCACCCCAGCAGCAGCAGCTGACAGTACAGGAAGAAGGACACCACTCCTAGCAGCCAGTGCAGCCTGGGTCCACCAGGGGACAGAGTGCCCGGTGGGGCACACAGGACGAATCTAGGAGCCACATGGGAAACAAGTGCATGGGGCTGCAAGTGCCGGGTAAGGAGCGTGAGGGACACACAAACGCCACCCGCTTCCAGTCCCTGTCCTGAGCCAGGGGCAGGTGGAGGCACACCCCAACCCCCGATGGTCCCAGGGCACTGGGCAGGAAGATGATGTGGGCTTGCAGACAGAGACGGAAACCACACGTGCTCAAAAAGCTCTGTCCAAGATCACTCAGCAGCTCAGCGCCCCGACCCACAGTGAGGGGTGTGGGCTGTGTGCCCAGGGCTGAGCTGAACTGCGTGGGGGCGGGGGGGGGGCGGGGCCAGCCTGCTTCATATAAGAACCAGAGGGGACGTGACTTCAGCCCAGGGCAATGGGGAAGGAGATGGGTCGGGAAGATTCAGGCAGCGAGGAGCCACTTGGGACAGGGCTGCAACCTGCAGGAACAGGGGTGTCCTAGGAGCAGCTGAACACTCAGCATAGGGTGTTGGGGCCTGGAGGTGACCAGTGGCCTGAGGAAGAGCAGGACACTTGGCTATGGAAGGGGGCATGGGAGGGATGAGCACAGATGACCCAAGTGCAGGATCTAGGGATGTGGTGGGCTCACCGTCTCTCGCCAGGCTGGCCAGGGCCCCCTTGGCCTTGGGCCGGCTATTCTCTAATTCAATCTCAATCGCGTCCTGGTAGCTGGATATTTCACCTGCAGTAACACGTTAGGGGCCGAAGGTGAGCACACAGTCCTTTTCCCTAAGGACTCCCAGGCACCTGAGTAGCAGGACGGTTGGTTACCTTCAACTTCCTCCAGTTTTTTCGACAGGACTTGTTCAAGCTGAAAACGAAGAGGATGGGGACACTGAGTGACAGGAGGGAGATGGGAGTGAACTAGATGCAGGGCCCCTGCAGGCCTGCCACTGACGCAGTGGAGCCCAACGCTAGCCTCACTGCAAACTTGCCTCCCTGCTGATAGGGAGTGAACAGCAGGAGCTTCGGGGGAGTGAGGGGGAAATGGGCAGTGCCCTGGGGTCCCCACCCCTGTGGGGAGGGCACATGCACAGCCCTACAGACAAACACTGGCAGCTGGGCCTGCAGAGAGGGAGTGCTTCCCTCTAGGTGCCACCAAGGGGCGTCTAGGTGCCACCAAGGGGCGTCTGGGGAGGAGGGCCACTGTGCAGTGCCCCATCTGGTCACCAGTCCCACACACGTGCGTGCACACACACACACCCACGTGAGCCTCGTGACCGAGCCGCAGGTCCTGAAGTAAGAACGTGCAGCGGCAGGCCTATGGGACGCCACGAGCCCGCGCGCGGCCGGCGAGGCAGGCGGTGGGGGGTGGGGGCTCGCCTGCTTCATGCGCAGCTTCCTCTGCCCGGCCGTGTAGGATGGGGGGTCGCACTCCTCCTCCAAGTCAATCTTCATAAACTCATCCACGGTCAGCTGACTGGTAGGGGTGTCTTCAAATTCCGTGAGCCTAAGACAGACGTAAAAGGGAGCCCAACACCCCTGACGACAGCCACGTACACCGGCCCCCAGTTCATGCATCGGCCTCAGAGGGGGCCACACACAGCTGGGGGCCTGGTGCTCCCACAGGCAGACTCAGAGAAGGCTGGGAGGCAGGAACTGAGCCAGCAACCTCAGGCTGACCCCGCCCGCAGGGTTCCACGCTGCTGTGCCCCAATGGAGATTAACCCTCTCCAGCTTCCTACATTTATACAATCTCCAAAATGTTTAGTGAAGGAATTTTAAAAGCCTTAGTCCTCGAGTAAGCACGGTATTTTCCAATTGCTTCTGAAAACTGCCACAGGATATGACCTCAGCTGAAACCAGCCACCAAATGTTCCAGACGGTGGTAAATGCAGCAGGACCACAGGTCTGCCTGCAACCCCGTGCTCCTTCTCCTCACAGTGCCAGAGCAGCAGCGGCTGGAGCTGAGCTGTAGCGACCCATCAATGCCAGCCCCAGAGCAGGACCTCGCTGGGCCTCCAGGTAATGCAGATATGGGGCCCTCTGGGTTTGAGCTCGGCTTCCCCCAGGTGACCTGTCACTCAGGCCATACCAAGCAGGAAACAGGCTTGGCCACCCGCAGGGTCCGAATCCTGACTGTATCCACCTCAGCTTAGCTTACAGAAGAATGAGGTATAGAAAAAGGGGCCAAGGGCTGCTGGGTTCTGCCCAGATAGCAGACAGGAGAACCTTGGGAGGGCCCCTGCCTCCCCAGGACCCAAAGGAGGTGACTGGGACCAGCAGCCCCACCCCTGAGCCTGTCCTACACAATGGAGGCAGCCCTGCCCAGAACCTGACCCAGGCCAATGGAGGAGGCAGCCCCGCCCCTGAAGCCTGACCTAGCCCCGTGGAGGAGGCAAACCTGCCTCGAACCTGACCCAGCCCAATGGAAAAGGCAGCCGCACTGCGGAGCCTGCCCTAACCTAATGGTCCCCAGGCCCTGAGCAACAGCTACCCACCTCTTCCGCAGCGTGGACTCACACACCTTAACCACGCTGATGACCTCTTTGACCGTTCTCCGGAAATCGTGCATCCTGGCTGCCACCAGAAGTGCTGGAAAGGTACACAACAGGTGATTAAGAACATGAGCACTGTGACCCAAGCACCGGGGCTGACCCTACACTAAGAGGGCTGAGGACGGTGGGCACTGCCCCACTGGGTGAGCCTCTGGGCAACACTCTGTTCTCTGCCTGTGGGCAGTGGCTACACAGGTCTGTGTGGTTATCAAAACACTGACAGCCCTGCACTGCTCTCGGTGAAACTGGGCCCTGATTTACGAAATGTAAAAAGTGCTGGTCACATGCTCCCTGGTTAAATACAAGAACTAAAGTGTTTTTTGAGAACTTCATGTAACCCCTCAAAGTGGACGAGTCCACTCTGCGGTGACTTGTGTGGGAAATGCTGGGTGGTGATGGAGCTGAGGTCTCTGAGGACTCAGCCCAGAGCTCAGAGAAAAGGGAGTGGCCCCGTGGGCTGCAAGTGGCGACCAGATTTAGGACCACAACCTCGCAAGTCAGGCTTTGGATGGAGGATGGACCTTGCTTGGGCAGCACTGACCCTGCTGGTGGTGGAGTGTGGGGACGCAGGCCCTTGGCATTCTAGGAGGGAGGGGGTCTTGGGTATGGGGCCAAGAGGAAGAGCCAGGGCCCTGCCAGCCTGAGGGCCTCCTGGGAAGGGGTCTGGGTCTAGGAGCTCCAACAGACTGACAGCATTGGGAACATAGCAGGACTGTCTGTGGGCCACTGCCACCAGATGGGACACAAGGCAGCGGTCCCCTGGGGGCCAGGGTGCCCTCTGTAATAATGACTCAGCATGGGGGCAGGGCTGGTCACAAGACTGCACCCCAGCAGTCAAGCCCAAGGTCCCCACAGCAATGTGGGGTCCAACAGGGAGCAAGCAGGTGGAGGCTGGGAGGAGACTCCCTCTCAGCCAGTGGCCAGGCCACCCCAGCTCTGAGAGCCCGTACCTGCCCCGCAGAGGCCTGAGGGGCGCCGCCCTGTGTGCATCCAGTCCCTCTTCATCCTCTGCAGGAGCCTCAGGGCCGTCATGGACACCTCGTGGTTCTTCTCGCCGAACTCCAGCAGGTGGGCAAAGCGCGGAATGTACAGGCATGGGTCTGCAGCAGACAAATGCCTCAGTGCACTCCCTGGACCAGCAGCAGCCTTGCTGTCGGGCAGCACAACCCCCTTCAGGGCCACCCTCATCTGTCTTTCCACTGTACAGGCTCCCTGGGTTCTCCTCCCCTGGGACTTGCAGCTGCACTGATCCTCAGCTGGGGGCCCTCACTGCATGCCCCCTCCCATAGCTGGTTGGCTGCTACAGATGGCATGGGGCCAGTGGGCAGTGCAGGTCCTGTGCGAGGGGTGAGGCGTGTAGACCCACACACAATACCTGTTGCTTCCTTTGGCATTTCGTGGGTTACAAGTGAGGTCGAGCATTTACATATTTATTTGCTACATTCACACTTGTGAAATGTCAGCTTCTGGCTTGTGTCCTTTTGTCTATGGACATGTGTGTCATCTCTTTATATAAGTGATTACTGCTTCCTAAGGGAAAGCCAGCCTGGCTAAGGAGGGACCCACTTACAACTCCCTGCCCCTGGGCTAGGAGCTGGAAGACTGGGCTTTATGGAGCTTCCAGCTTCTGGAGCCACCAGCACCACCAAGTCACTCTTTGGCCTTGGATGATTATTGTGATTGCAACAGGGGCCACGCAAGAGCCATGTGGGCTCTGTGATAGAGAACATCAGGGCGAGACCTTTAGACAGGATCCTCCAGCAAAGCCTCTCTCAGAGGGGCTATAGGGGCTGATGCCTGGCGGGATGGATGCTGGGTGGGAGCCATGCTCACTGGCAGATGAAGGAGGAATGGGTGAGGACAGATTGGGAGGCATGGCAGGGGATCAGTGAGCTCATTAAATCCCCCGACAGGAGCAGGTGACACAGAGACACCAGCTTTTTGCCAGCACCAGGCACCCTGTTTCTGGGGACCCTGACCACTTCTCCTAGGTGATGAAGGCAACTGGGTCATTTCCACTGGGGAAGAGAAGAAGAAAGCTAAAAGAGAAAGTAACAATCCATGAAGTCAGAGCATGTGACCTCAGTGAGATCCTCTCATCGGCGTGGATAAAAAGGCTAAACCCAGGATACTACAAGAGACACTTAAAAAAAAAAAAAAAAGACGCAAAAATGCGAAGAACAGAAGGGAGTGCTGCGACACGCAGGCAAAGTCACCCAGGGCAGAGGACAGCAGTGACATCACAGGGACTCAGGAGTCAAGGTGAGGGAGCAGTGAAAGGGCCCAGGGTCACTTTATGATGGAAAGGAAACAAATGCCCTGAAGAAGGCAAGACAGACACAGGGAGATACGCAAGAACAAACATGGCAGAAAGAGCTAGAAACAAATTTCAAAGCACACTAATATGAGCCTTTGACACAGTTCTCTCATATTTGACTGACTAGAGGAAAAAATACTAGGGAAACTGGACACCACCACCATAAGCAGGCTCTAACAAATATATTTTAAATTCCGTACCCTACAAACAGTGATCCTACCTCTCCAGTTATGGAAAATGACCGTGTTATAGAACAAAGAAGCCCTCTATACAGCCCAGAGAAGAGAACTCTCAGATGACAAGCCCTTTGACCTCAAGTACAAGAACACTAAAACTTAGCCAGAAAAAGATAAACACAGTCCCCTCACCTCCAAGCAAACTATTAGGAAATTAAAGAACAGTCTTTTAGGCAACTTTATAGACTTAAATGCTTTGTTAAAGAGGAAATAAGAACTAAGCCTTAAGTAGGAAATTAAAAGTTAACAACGTACTTAAAGCAGGCAAAAGACAGTGATAAAGAAAAATAAACTGCCACCACCAGGAAAAGAGTTTTAAAAGACAAAACCATGAATCAGTGTGGTACTGGTATAAGGACAGAGAGACCCAGGGACCAGGAGAGGCCCCAAAACAAACTGCCACCCAGGCAACAACGTCCCATGGGATGCCAGAAGGGGAGGGGCATCTCTTCAACAAATGGTGTTGGGAAACTGGACATTCCATGCAAGAGAATGCACAGAAGCTAACTCAGAGTGGATTGCAGAGCTAAGACATGAAACTCTAAGACCCCTGGAAGAAAACGGAGGGGGAAGCTTCACAGCATTGGCACAATGATTTCTTGGATATCACACCAAAAGAACAAGCAACAAAAGCAAAACTAGTCAAGTGGGATACATCAAACTTAAAAATGGAGCAGGTGAGGACGCAATCAATACAGTGAAAAGAATGAAGAAAGGGGAGAGGATATTTTCAGACCACATGTCTGATCCGGGATTGACATTTCCTACAACTCACTAACAATAAAAACCCAACTAGAGAATGGGCAAAGGACTTGAACAGTCACTTCTCCAAAGACACAGAGATGGCCGACAGGCACGTGACAGGGTACTAGCAGTCACCGATCGCGATGAAAGTGCAGATCGCAGCACCCTGGGCCCTGCCCTCAGCCCACAGAGGTCCTTCGGGACACTGAGGCGGGGGCGGGGGGATGCTGAGGAGCTGGAGACACACAGCCACTGGCCCCTGCGTGTCCCCTCCACATCTCGGCCGGCTCCTCCCAGCGTCCTGCACACCCTCCTCGTCCGCAGGAGGCGCCCGGAGCCGGGGGCGGGGCCGCGGATAAGCTCCTCGCATGGGGCGCGGCCAGGGCGTGCTTGTCAGACAGTGCTGGGGCGGGGTCAGCGCCAGGGGCGGGCCGACAGGCTCACACAGCACCGCTTCGTGCCGGAGGGGCGGGCCGGAAGGCGGGCCCGTGCCCGGGACGCGTAGGACGCGCAGGCGCGACGGCGCCCCCTGCGGCCGGGCGGCGGGCGGCTGGTGAGGGAGCAGCGGCTGCCGCGGCCCCATGCTGCTGCCCCTGGCCTGCCTGCACGGCCGGGTGGCGCAGTGCCTGACCGCGCTCCTCGTTCTCGCGGAGCCGCCCCAGAGGCCCCGGCACTGCGCGAGGGCGCACGGCGCACCGCCCCCGCGCACGGAGGCCGCCCTGCCCGCGAAGATGGCCGCGGAGCTGTACGCGCCCACCAGTGCCACGGCCGCCACCGCCACAGACATCGCTAACAGCAACGCCGCCACCGCCCCCACCGTGGGCAGGAAGGGCCCGCCCAGCGTCCCTCCGCCCGCGCCGCCGCCGCCTGCGCCCTCGCCGCCCGCGCCCGACAACAACAACTTGGAGAGCCCCAACTGGCAGTCGTTCCACCCGACCCTGCGCGAGAGGTGAGTGCAGGCCGCGCCCGGCCCTGACCGCACCCCTTGCCCCGCGCCGACCCGAGCCCCAGCTATGTGCCTCTCCCCTTTACAGGAACGCGCTGATGTTCAACAACGAGCTCATGGCTGACGTCCACTTCATTGTGGGGCCCCCGGGCAGCGCCCGCAGAGTGCCTGCCCACAAGGTTGGTAGAGGCCTGGTCCTTTGAGCTCCCAAAGGCGACAGACCACCTCCTGAGTGTGGGCTGTCCTCTACCTGGGGTGTGGCGGCTGCAGGGGGTAGGGAAGGTCCAGGTCTCAGGGCAGCTTGCTCTCTCATCCACAGTACGTTCTGGCTGTCGGAAGCTCTGTCTTCTATGCCATGTTTTACGGAGACCTTGCAGAAGTGAAGTCGGAAATCCATATCCCGGACGTGGAGCCTGCAGCTTTCCTGATCCTGTTAAAGTAAGTTGGCTCCATGGGCTGTAAGCATGGGGCCGTTGCTCAACGCCTGGCTGCCTGCAGCCTGCATTCTGGGGCAGAAGTCCACAAGGACTGATGGGCTCCTTTCTCAGGCCCTGGGTGCCTGGCGTGCCCCATGCATCTGTGACGTGGTCCCCGCCCTGCCTTAGGTACATGTACAGTGATGAGATTGATTTGGAAGCTGACACAGTGCTGGCCACGCTCTACGCTGCCAAGAAGTACATTGTCCCTGCGCTAGCAAAAGCCTGCGTCAACTTTCTGGAGACGAGTCTGGAAGCCAAAAACGCCTGTGTTCTGCTGTCCCAGAGCCGGCTGTTTGAGGAGCCTGAACTGACAGAGCGCTGCTGGGAGGTCATCGATGCACAGGCTGAGATGGCCTTGAGGTCTGAGGGCTTCTGTGAGATCGACTGGCAGACACTGGAGATCATCGTGACTCGGGAGGCCCTCAACACAAAGGAGGCTGTAGTGTTTGAGGCTGTCCTGAACTGGGCTGAGGCGGAGTGCAAGAGACAGGGACTGCCGGTCACCCCACGCAACAAGAGGCACGTTTTGGGGCCAGCACTCTATCTGGTCCGCATCCCAACCATGACCCTGGAGGAGTTTGCCAATGGTGCTGCCCAGTCGGACATCCTGACGCTCGAGGAGACCCACAACATCTTCCTGTGGTACACAGCGGCCAACAAGCCCCTGCTGGCCTTCCCACTGACCAAGAGAAAGGGCCTCGCCCCACAGAGGTGCCACCGCTTCCAGTCCTCCGCCTACCGCAGCAACCAGTGGCGCTACCGCGGGCGCTGTGACAGCATCCAATTCGCCGTGGACAGGAGGGTGTTTGTTGCGGGGCTGGGCCTGTATGGGTCCAGCTCCGGAAAAGCTGAGTATAGTGTAAAGATCGAGCTCAAGAGGCTGGGTGTGGTCCTCGCCCAGAACCTGACCCGATTCGTCTCGGACGGCTCCAGCAGCACCTTCTCGGTGTGGTTTGAACAGCCTGTGCAGGTAGAGCAGGACACCTTCTACACAGCCAGCGCCGTACTGGACGGCAGCGAGCTCAGCTACTTTGGGCAGGAGGGCATGACAGAGGTGCAGTGTGGGAAGGTGACCTTCCAGTTCCAGTGCTCCTCAGATAGCACCAATGGGACCGGGGTCCAGGGCGGGCAGATCCCTGAGCTCATCTTCTATGCCTGAGGCGTGGGATGTACTGTGGGGTATGGTGCACTGTGGGGCATGAGGAGAGCCGCAGCTGATGGGCTTCACACACCTTGTACTTTGTCTACGGTCAGCGGGCGAAGCTGGGAAATAGACTTTTTCTACACAGCCAGAGCCTCAGTCTCTGCATCCTGATGGCTGGGCCTCACAGATGTCTTCCTGCACACTGGGTGTACATTTCAGGTAAAGGGCAGGTTTGGGGGTGCAGAGCAGGCCCAGACTGCCAGGCACCTATACTGCCTGCTTTGTGCTCTGGGCCATCCCTCTCAGCCTCCTGGATTCCATTCTAAGTGGTTCTAAGCTAAGCTTGGCTTAACACCTTCCCTTCAAGTCCCAAATCAGGAAAGTCACTTAAAATAGTTTCTCTCTTTAAGTGGATTTTCATAATAAATTTGTTAATAAAGTGAGAACCACGTGTAGACGAGCGCCTGCAGGATGCCTGAGTTCTCCCCTACAGTGCAGAAAACATGCATCCTGAACAAAGCTTCCTGGTCAGAAGTAAGCCGTGTGCCAGTGTGCCCATGTGCCCTCTGCCGGCAGGCCGCACCTCCACTGTCTGGGTGGGATTGCTCCCCGGGCTGTGGTTGGGGTGTGGATTCAAGGGGGAGCAGTGGGGTGGGGGCACTGCGGGGTGCAGCAGGCATTGTCTTCCCCCACTGCACATACTCCTGGGCAGTTCCTTTATTTCTGGAAAATTTCAGCTTGACTTCCAGAGGGAGGGACAGCGTCACTCAGCACAGGCATGTGGTCTCTTGGGAGGGGAGGTCACGGGCTGGTAGCATGGCTGTGGCCCTCCCTGCTGGATCCCACCCTCCCAGCCCCAGGGGATGATGGTGTGGGTGATCCAGGACTACAGCCCCTACCCGCTGCCTCCTTACTAGGAGGAAGAACACGTCTGGATGCTGGCAGGCACAGGAAGGGACAGGCTCCCAGGCAGACTGAGAACCATCCTGGGAAAGCTCCAGTATAGGCCAGGTTGTCCATCTGTGCCTAGATCCTGCCTTCCCCAAGGTAACTGGCTGCCAGGCATAGTCCTCAAGAGGTGGACACACAGGTCCCCATGTGTAGCAACTGTGGTTTTAAATCAGAAATGCCACCATGTGCTGAGCTCCTACTAGCTTCAAGGACACGTTTCTCACTTGCCACGCCCTCACCCTAGCACACAGCCCACCCACCCTGCAACCCTTGCTGGCACCGCTGGTGTGAAGTGGGCCCTGCCATACCTATTGCTGGCGCATTGATGCACAGCTCTCTCGCCAAAAGGAGGAACGTCTTCCCTAGCACGTACACGTTCACCTGTTGGGAAGAAGCACACCAACGGTGGCATTTGTATTAGGAAATATTCCCCCCCACACTAAAATGTACATTTCATTGTTTAGTCTCTAAACAACCCTGTGTGAAAGCCCCTGGTGGCCTCTTGGCTTCCAGGCCATGCTTCAGCCAAGCTCTCCCCATGCTGGCCACAGGGCAGCCGGGACCAAGTGCAGAGTGGGAACTCGCATCCCTGCCAGCCCTGCTCCAGGACTCAGGTCTCACAGGAGGGCAGGCCCAGCGCTCTGCCTCTGGCCTCCCGGAGAGTAGGCCCCCTTGCCTGATCCAGCCTGGCCTGTGGGCCCTAAACCAGGGCCCCTTGGCTCAGCACCCAAGAAGCCATCATAAAAGACACCAAGGAAAAGGCCAGTCTTTGCTATGTGCCACAGCCATCCCGGGATTCTAAGTAGTGAGGCGATGAAGGGTCCTTGTGGGGCACCCTCCACCCATAGTGGGGACAGTCACTCACCTCCTCCACTGAAATACCCTTGAAGGCTCCAGGAGAAGCCCTATTATGAGAGCTGGTGGCTCAAGGCGCTTACAGCCAGCCCAATGACGTGTGCACATGTATGTGAGTATGCGTGTGGCATGTGTGCATGCATGCATTTTCCTAGGAGCACCCCAGCCCTCTGTAGGTTCCCACCAGGCTCCTAAACCATCCTGACTTCACGCCTGTGTTCAGACCAGAGAAGTGACCTGCAGCCAGAATGCTACCTCCTCTGTCCCGTGTCCTATGGCATGTCCCTGACCCTGCCTGCCCATGTTGTACCTCCCACGTCCCTAAACCGTGCCACAGGGAGAGGAAGACCTGGTCACTGTGGAGAAGGGCTCTGATAGCCTTCCAATAGGAAGTCAAATGTTACAAAGGCAAGCATGTAAAACACAGTTACTGACAGAGATGCTGTCCTTCATCAGAACTTATCAGAAATCGTGCCACTGACACTCATCTAGGGTCACTCTGTGGCTCGTCTCCATGACATTTGGGTGTGACTGGCCAGCCCTTCCGGTCCTCCCCCAATAGCAGGTGGACTCTGCATGCACACGGGCTCCCAGTTCCACCTCTGAAGGGATGCAACCTGGGCAAGCGTGTGCCCCTGTGAGCCTCGCCATGTGCGATGAAGGGTCTCCTGCTGGCATCCCGGTCACCCTGCCAGAGGGCGTTCACCGTGAGCTCAGCCAGAAGTGCTGAAGCTCAGGCTGTGTGAGTTAAGAACGAAATGAGACCTGACACGTGGGTAATCTCTTCCAATTTTAAAGCTTTTGCTTATTCCTCTAAATGGTCAGCCCTTGGCAGTGCCAGCCCCCTGGGTAAGGCCCTCAACCCACATAGCACAATCCATACCCACTGACCAGGGACACCCAGAGGGAAGGGACGCCCAGTTCCCAGCAAGCCCAGGGGCCCAAGGCACGCCCCTCCCCCGAGGTCTCAGAAGGGCTAAGCATCGCACGTGTGTGTACACAACCTGAGCTGTGAGTTCTCACTGGTTCAGCCTCGAGGGAGTGGGGACAGCCTCGAGGGAGTGGGACAGCCACTACAGTCACCCTCTTCCATTTGGACACCTGACTTGGGCTCCCATTTCCAAAGCTGTGAAGGAAGAAACTGCCAGAACACCCACCTCCCTCCAAACAGGGCCAGAGCACTTCCTCACTCCTGTCCTTCCTGGGAAGTCCCCAGACAGAAACAAGGCCACTAGGCCTTGCCCTGATCCCAGCTCAGCACATGGAGTGCTGGATTCCCACAATTCCAGTGGGCTATCTGTAGCCTGGCCACAGAATATTCCAGCAAGACTTCTGAGAGAGGCCAGCTGGGAGGACAAAAGCAGGCAGCGTCAGATGTAAGGAAAAGTCTACCTGTGGGCTGCCTGGGGGCAGCACAGCACCCAATCGGTACAGAGCTTTCCCCCAAGGTGGGGTCTGTGGGACTCCTGCATACACCCTCACACTGCAGTCATGCCTGTGTCAATGTGTCAGGGACACTGCTTCCCTCTCCGAGTCCTCAGTGGAGTGGTCACCAAGGGCCCAACCCCAGGGCACGAGGCAAACCCTGACCCAGTGCCGTCACCAGGGTCACACGCAGAACCTCGATGGCCCCACCTGGCACTGGTGCTGCCCCCGTCAGTGTCCTGTCCACACAGGTTTTCCTTGTCTTGGGTCTTTCCCTCACAATCCATCCTTTGGAAATGGAACACTCCACAGAAAAATGCATCCCTGGGACCCAGAAAGCAAATTTCTCTAAACAGACCATGAATACAGGTTTTTATATTATTTAAAATGTATGCAAGTGAGTCCATTTATTTTTTCTTTTATTTTATTTTATTTTATTTTTTTGCTTTTTGGTATGTGGGTAGCTCCCTGACTGGGAATCGAACCCAGGCCGCAGTGCTGACAGCGCCAGCGCCGAAGCCTTAAGCCACTACACCATCAGGGAACTCCTATTTTTTCTTTTAAAGACTCTCCAAGCATTAAGACAGAGTCCTCCTGGGTCTCTCCACTGGTTCTAGGCTGGGCCACTGGCTGAGGACACCATCGTGACCCAAGATCCATTGTCTCCCACCCGAGACCACGACCTCCTGTGTCCTTCACCCATGGATCCTCCTGACTGGCTGGCACATGCCCTGAGCACAGCCCCCACAGGAAAGGGACTCAGGAAGGAGACGGCTTACCTGTAGCAGGTCGCTGAGGTCCAGGAGCATGTCTGCAGTGGGTCAAGGAGCACCTCACCCAGGCCCATGGGCTCAGCACCCATCAAGAAGGAAGACTGAGGCAATAGGGCTGGCCAGAACCTTCCAGAGATGCTTGTGACGCACGACCAGGACGGGGGTGGGAGGCTGCATGTGGCCTCACAGCACCCTGTGTGGGCTCTGCCCACCCTGGTGTCCCCTCCACCCTGGGGCCCCTGCCCCTAGCATCACACCCCACGTGGGCCACTGGGACAGCGTGCCGGTGCACAACATTCCACGAGCATTCACTGAGTGCCCACTGGGTGCTCCTGGGGACAGAGATGCACAGATGCTGAGCCACCCTTGGTGACCGGTAGGCACCAGCACACCACCAGTGCTGGTCCTCAAGGGGACAGCTGTGGGGACTCTGGTGTGGGCCCTGTTCTTTCTCTCAGCTGTTCATTAGATAGTAACCAGAACACGAGGGCTGTCTGGAAAAAAAATCCAGCCATTGTCAAGATAACGAGAATGGATACTTTTGGACAGCCTTCGTAATGTCCTAAGTGACTCAGAACTCAGCATGACTCAGAACTCAGCTGGACACACACACACGAATACAAAATGCAAGTCAAATGAAGCAAAATGGATGTTGTTCAGGGCCTGCTATGCCTCAGAAGTCACTAGAAAAGACGTCCCATGAAGCTGCAGCAGGGCCCAGGCTGGTGTCTGGCAGGACCCTGGGCCCAGACACACTAGGGAGGAAAGGCGTCCCTAACGCCACAGCTGGACACATGCAGTGCCACCAATAAGCCAGCAAGAAGGCAGAGAGCAAGCAAGGACGATGGAAGGAAATGCGAGGACGGCCGCTCCGACTTGGTGTGCAGGAATTGGCGACACCGAAGACAGACAACAGAGGCCACGCACGGTAAGACTCCACCTGGATGACAGTGGAGAAGGCGGAGCCATGGAGACAGTGACAGGGTCAGTAGTCGCCAGGTGGGGTGGGGTGAATGGGCAGAGCACAAGGGGTTTGTAGGGCAGGTCTGGCACCATAGCGGCACCTGCACTGGTCAGCCATGGAAGGCACAACACCAACAGTGGGTGTATGTGAACTGGGCTCTGGGCTGACTGTGACACACATGCAAACCAGTACAGGCGCTAACAGGGAAGGTGTTGGGGAGGGGCACACGGAACCCGCCCAGACCCAGACTGCTCCAAAAAGTGAAGACTAATGATGATAAAGGCCAACGAAGTACACAGAAGTTCTGAACAGATGCTTCAGGAAGAGAAGCAAAGAGCCATGAGAAAGAACCCCCTCATCAATTACCACAGAAATGCAAACGAGAGCGAGGATGTGGTGACCGTGCTCCCTCACTCTGCTGACAGTGTGCAGTGGGACAGCCACTCTGGAGAAAGGCCTGGAAGTTTCCTACAAACAACATACACCTGCCCTCTGAGCAGCTGCCCTACTCCGAGGTCCGTACTGACCAGCAGGAAAGTTCACGTCCACAGGACACAGAAAGAACATTCATAGCAGCCTCAGGGACAGTCGCCAAAGGGACCAGCATGGTGTGAGTCAACAGAACAGCCAAGACCCGTCGCACGTGTGCAGCGGGTGATCGCAGAGCAGTCCATGTCCAACTTGGTGGGGCCACCGGACTGGAAAGGACACCGGGTACCTGCATGGTGACTGAGCTGCCCTGTGTCCTGAGGGGGCCTGGCCACACAGATGCACACGTCTATCACAGCTCATCCAATGGCACAACTAAGACCTGTGCATTTTGAGTCAGTTTGTGGCCTGCCTGCGGAAGGCCCAGGAGTGGGCATGTCCCTGCAGCTCCCTCTGAAATGTGCTGAACAGAACACAGCTGAGGGGTGCGGGGCAGTGGTGCAGGGGGTAGTGAGGACCAAAGGTGTGACCAGTCCAGCACACAGTTCTTCACCTGGGCCAGGTGTTCACAGCTTTTTATAATAAACTGATTGGGAACACCATGTATTTTAAAAAAGAGGTTGGAATTCAATGTTTCCAGGTTAAAAAGACCGCCTACTTGCCATGACCATGGTAGGGACCCTCCCAACGCCCTGACATTCACTGGCTGTGAGGAAGCATCTGCAGGGGGTCCAGACAGCTGAAGGTCCCCCTCTGAGCAGGATGATCTGAGCCACATGCTTCCCTATGTGCCCATCCCAGGCCAAGGCCCGCTAATGCCCTTGGGGCCCAACCTACATGGGTTCCCCACTAATGGGCACATGGGGTCAGCCAGGGTCCTTTCCAGCAGCCTCTCCCAACCTTCCGAGCTCATGGACACCAAACCGCCAAACGTGGTGGAACGTGTCAAACCAGTGGGGACCCCGAGGAGCGGGGCGAAGTGCTCAGACTTGAGCACATCCATTCCCACAGCTGGGTCCCTGCCCACGCTCTAGTCGGTGGCACTGAAAATGCCTTCCTAGAAGAGACCCATAAACAAAGAATGATGGCAGATAAAACACCTCCAGGTTCTGGACACTCCCAAGAGTCTGAGCAGAGCACAGTGCAGGCCCCCCAGACCTTCAGTGGTTCTCGGCTGAAACCCAGGGAGAGGGCACGCAGTGGCTGCGGGGACAGAAGCTCAGACTCCAGAAGGCCACTGTGACCTGTGAACCAGAACGCTGTTAAGCCCCTGGGTGTGATGCTGTGTGACTAGTCAGACCCTGGGAGATGGAGGTCTAAGTGTGGTGGCGGCCTGCAGCCACATGGCTGTGTGAGTGCTCTGTGCAGAACCTGTCCCTCCCACCCGGGGTTCATGTAGGCGGTGACAAGCCACAGGTGACAGAAACCTCCATACATGGCTTCCTGGCTTAACTTATAGACCCACAGGCCTTACATGCAGTCTGCTGGCACAGGGCGAGGCCAGGCCCGGGCCTCTCCAGAGAGGGCGAAGCTGGCAGGAAAGGACAAGGTGAGCTGGCCTTGTGTGGCCACCAGCCCTGCACTGCAGGACAGACTCTGGCCTGGCTATGACCGGCCAACCAAGAAAAGACACTAAAGAGTGCGGACAGGCCACCTGCTGTGTTCTCCATGGGGGCCCCCCAGACACCTGGCATTCATCCAGACAGGTAATCCGAAAAGACAAGTAATCCGACAAGACAGGTAGTCCATTAAATACAAGTACCACACTACTGTAATGACTGAGCACCAACGCTAAACAGGTCACGGACCAAGAGCCAAGCCAGGGCCCACTAAGACCCCCCCACCCCGAACCAAAGGATACGTGGAGTGCCTTCTGTCCGGCACACGAGGTAGAGGCAGGCCGCGATCACATGGGCCATCTTCCGGCCACGGGTCAGGTGCTTGCTCACAGCCATCTTGAAGAAGTTGAAGGCTGTGTCCAGGCAGTGCTGGTTCAGCTGTAGCTGATTCCCCAGGTGATGGATGTGTCGCCGGCCTAGGACACAAAGAAAGAGGTCACTGCGAGCCCACTATCCACTCACCTGACACAACATGAGATGGATGGAATGCTCTGGGGGGGACAAGTGAGTGCAGTGCTCTGGGGGAAGGGTGGTCCTTGGCCCTGGAACTGGGTGTCCATATGAAAAATGTAAACCTCGACCCTACATTGCACTATGTGTATAAACTTGATTGGAGGTACATGACCAATCTAAGTATGAAACAAGTGATAAAGCTTGCAGATGAGAACACAGGAGAGCACCTTCACCCCTTGGGACAGAAAGAATTTCTTAAACAAGTCACCAAAACCCTACCATAAAAACTGATATAATGGCACTGCATTAGAATTAAGAATCCTAAAGACAACATTATGAAAGTAAGAAGAGGGGGCATCTGAGATCTTGCTCCCCAGCATATGTCACCAGTTTGGCTCTAAAAATTCTTAGAAAAACAGTGAAAAGACCATCCATCCACTGGAAAACAAATTCAAAATATGTAAATATATGCAAACAACTTGAATCCACCATATGTAAGGAACATCTACAAATGAGTAAGAAGAAATGAGTCAGTTAAAGAAAACTTATGCAACCTGGAAAAAAGAAGGTGGTCACAAGGTTGCTCACAGGGGAAGAGCATCACACAGCCTGAGTCACCTGCATGCCCAGCAAGCCATCCCTAAGCAACGTGCCCCCCGGACAATGCATACAAGCCACATGCCTTCAACAGCACAGGGAGCTAAACCAGAGGGGCTGCATTCACACCACGACATTCATACAACAACACACATGCCAAGAAGGGTGTTGTCTGTGGCCCACTCCTGGGCACAGGCTGTACCTTCTGCCCTGACCAGAGAGGCCGCGCTCACGATGTTCAGCCTGCAGTACATGCACAGCGGATGTGCTGCACGCACTGGACTGTACATCTGTCAGACCAGGATAGACACACACGGGAGGACAGAAACATCTCCCCAAGCAATGTCCCCTGGAGGAAAGGCTCGTGGCATTTCAGAGCTCCAAGGGCAGAGAAAGAGCCCCACAAGGGCCCAGCGAGGAAGAAAAAAGGAGACCAGAACCTCCCCGACTCAGCACCTGGTGGGACACCTGCCCCAGAGCCCGCAACATGCATCCCCAAGGGAGGACACAGTCATGTTCCAACACGCATGGCGTCCGGAGCTGCTTCCTCACAGACCCGCCCTTTCACCTTGGTCTGAATACACTCCCAGCAAAACCTGGACGAACTAACCAAAGAGATGGGTGTGGGCCCAAGAAAGCGGGGAGGGGCCCCACAGCCGGCAGACCTGCTCACGACACAGGGAGCACTGGAGGGCCCTTGAGACGCCAGCCTGCTCGTTTTCCAACTTCCTTGCTTTCCAGGAAGGGCAACCAAAACTTAACAAAATTGGTAATAGCTGAAGCTAAACTCAGATTTCAACCAAACCCCACAGGCTGGGGGTGGGTGGCAAGATGGGCATGGGAGGATGACAGACCAATTCCAGGCTCTGGGAGGAAACACTGGGGTGGCCATGATTGTCACACTGTTTACTGTGATACTAGGAAGACCCAGACCCAGTGGTAGTTGGGGTTGAGGGGAGGGGAAGAACACAAGCCATGACCGAAACCTGCCGACAGCAGTGACAGCTGTGAAAGACAAATACAGAACATGAAATGCAAGGCGGGAAGAGCCCCAACACAGCGGAAACACAGGTTCTGTCTGGAAAACGTGCACGGACCTGTCCTCCATCTCTCCCCCACAAGGGGGTAAGCTGGCGGGACTCACCAAGGCCAAGAGCAAAACAGAATCACTGCAGACAGAAGGTCAACAGAGCGCAGCCCAGGCAGGAAGTGACAGCTCCGGTCAAAATCAACAGAGTCCAGGGCTGGGCCCCTGGGCCTCCCTTGGGCCCTGCAGCCCCACCTGGGCAGACACGGACACCGGGGAGGCAGACAAAGGCAGGAGTCCACCTGTGTGCAGAGGAGGGAGCATCAGCTCCTCACCTGGCCACTGACCTCCAGGCAAGAGCCCTGTGGAAAGGACATGAGCTGAGGGCCAGGAAGACCCCACAAGGTGTGGGCATCCCCAGACCTCAGCCTCTACCTGACACCCCGTTCCGAGGAGTTTGATTCCTTCCTTAAACTCAGGGCTATTTAAAGTTTCCTTTATTTGGATGGATATTCCTCCCCATTGCTGGCTTCAGTCTTATTGCCATGAGGATGTCTGCAGGATGCTGCTCCTTGCAGTGTATCTGGGTCTGACGCACAACACACCACAGGTTTGGGGGTACACCTATACACACCCTCTACTGGAACAGAGCTCTTGGTGCACAGAAGACTTTAAAGTCAGCCAGAGAGAGAAGGAACAGTGCATGGCAGCCCAGGCACAGAGCCAGCAAGGGCACACGGGGTGGGGCTCCCACCAGGAGAGGCTCTAAGTTTGCGGGCACCGACGACAGTCTAGAACCGGCAAGACAAAAGGCTCATCAAACTGTGTGGGCATGGATGAGCCGCAGTCCCCATGGGAGTTTTAGCACACCCTCTCATGGACCAAGCACACGTCAGTCATCTCAGAAGACTGAGACCCCACAGACGTCAGTCTCTGACCACAGGAGAACCAAGCAGGGAAGGGACACTGACCACAGTAAACCCACAGGCTTAACGAGAAGAGCACAGTGGAAACTTAGAAACATATTCTGATGAGAGAAATAGTAACAGGCCTACTGCCTGCCCTCATGGCAGTTGGGCACCTTCGCCCACAGTAGCGAAGAGGGAACAATGGGTCTTGAGAACCAAGGAGGTGACCAGCTGGCAGGTACAGGCACAGAGCATGTAGATCTGGACACAGCAAGTCAGCAGGTACTCTTACATGCCATAACTTCCCTGTGTCCTCAGGGAAATGTCCGAGAGGTCCCAGCAGAAGTGTCCCTGCCTGAGCTGAATACAGCTTACATCGTGCACAGTGGTGACAACTTGATACTTTCCCCTGAAATCAGGAACAAGACCCTTCTATTCAACATGGTGCTGGAGGGCCGTCAGGCAAGAAAACGAAATAAAACTCATCTGGATTGGGAAGTGAAGTAAAGCTCTATTTACAGCTGTTGGGACGTTGTATATTGAAAATCCTCAGGAATCCGACAGAGACTATTACAAGTTTTTTGCAAGGGTTGCCAGATGCAAGACAAATGTACCAATATCTCTCTCTCTTTACACTGGCCGTTAATGATGAAAAATGAAATTAAAAAATCAATTCCGTTTACAATAGCAATAAAAAGAACAAAACACTTAGGAATAAATGTAATAAATATAAAAATTATACTCTGAAGACCACAAAAATTGTTAAAACAAATTAAGTAAGACCCAAATCACTCCGTATTCAGGGATGTGAAGATGGCAACATCCAGACTGACCTACAGACTCAAGGGGACCCCTACCAACCCCCAGCTGATTCTTTGCAGAAACTGACAAGCTGACTCTAAAATTCATGTGGAAATTCAAGGGACTCAGAATAATCAACAAAACAATGTTAAAATGAAGAACAAAGTTGGAAGCCTCACACTTCCTGATTTCGAACTTGCTACAAAGCTAGTGACCAAAATGTGTGGCAGCGGCACAGGACAGGCATGGCCAGGGGACAGAGGGGAGTCCAGAAGCCAGCCCTCACACTCGTGGCCACCTGGGTAACGAAGATAGTGTCTCACAAATGGTGCCAGAGACGCTGGGCACCCACGTGCAAGAGTGAAGGTGAGCCCTCAGTCACACCACACATGAAACTCACTCAAAGGGGTCACACCTAAGTCAAGGTCTGAAACCATAAAAGTCAGAAGGAAACAGAAACATAATCTCTGTGATTTGGATTGGACTGGCTATCTTTCTAAGTTAGGACACAAAAAGCACAGACCACAAAGGAATAAATAAATCACTGGACATTGTCAAAGGTGAAAAGACACCCCACGACTGGGCAAACGTGTCCTTAATCGCGTAACAGGAGTGAGACTCATATCCAAAGTATGCAAGGACTTTTACATTTGGACTCTGGGAAAACAACCCAATTAAACGCAGGCCCTAGATCTGAACAGACATTTCTGCAATCTGTTATAAAATACAATGGCATGCCATGTCCAATTCTATCAACTTGCTGTTTTTGTGCTGTTTTAACTGAGACCAGGGGCAAACAGGACTGGCAGTCTTTGTAGAAGGCCCCGCAGGGCGTCCTGACAACCTGGGCAAGGAGACTCCAGGAATGGTCCCCCACCCTGGAAGTGCAGCCTGCACTGAACCTGGAGGGTGAGGCAGATAGGAGCCTAGTAGCACCGCGGTGGCACCTACCGTTCTGTAGCGTCTGTGCTCTTGACTCTTTCCCCAGGTTCACGTGGAAGCCGCCACCCAGGGTTGGGGTTTTGCCAGCACCTAGAAACACAAATCAGACCAGTTAGCCACATGAAGCGGGCACTCTGCCTACATCAGGTGCTTCTGGAGCAAGAAACAGCTGAGGCCCGGAGGTGGGAACCTCCTGGGTTGAGGGCAGCAGCCACAGTGCACACCCAGCTCGGGAATGAGCACTGTCTCCCAGTGGGGACTGGCCCACAACCTGCGGCCCGCTCCAGCAGAGCACGATGCCTGGGACTGAGCAGGGCCTGGGGATGGCTCTGTCGTCACACCAGTGGGCTCTGTCGTCACACCAGTGGGCTTGACTCCCACTGCTGCCCTAACAGGTCACCAATGAGTCTGTGTCCTCAGCTTGCCATGGAGGGCGAGGAGGGGCACAGTGGAGGGGCCTGCAGATCCTGGTGCCCGTGAGTTCTGCTGGACCAAGAGCAGGTGGCAGCACCCGCCTGGCGTGGTGCTGGCATTGTTAAACTTGAGAATTTCTGGATTTCTCAAGCCATGTCATTGCCTGTTTGTATCCAACACACCCAAGTCTGATTTTAGAAAAGGAATTTCCCTATTGTTCTAATTTAAATTGGTATTTTTAAAATAAATTAGAGTGATACTATATCATAAAAAAGACAATGAAATGGCATAAACACCCTGAAGTCCCACCTTCTAGGAACTAGGACACTGCGTGGCCTTCCTCACACCATGTCTTCCGGCTCAGACATACAGACACAGAGAGTGGGTACCCTGGTTAGAGTGGAGACCAAGTGTCAAATGCAGTGTCCTGGGTCCTGCACTGGCTCCAGTCAGCACCCACAAACCCCAAAACCCAAAGCGTGACACCACCCCCCACCCCCCACCCACCGCCTGCCCACTCTCCCCTGCTCCCTGTGCCACAAACCCAGCCTCTACTTCCTATTTCTGTGAGTCCTTCCCCACCTCCGAGGTTACCATTCATGGTGGTGCTCCAGCTCCATCTGCTCTGGGAGCCATCTCCTGAGGCTTGCTACCTCCTGCACACACTTGCACATCCACACCCACCCCAGTCCCCAAGCTCCCCATGTGCATCCTCAGTGCATCAGGGGATTCCTTCCAGGAAAAGCCAGGACCTCCCGGCCCGGGCCTCCTTAGACGAAATCCTCTGTGGCAAGGACAGGGCCTCCCTGGGCCCAGCCTGCTGTGGGGCTCACCCCCCCCCCGCCCCCCATTTGCCAAACTGACCTGCATCTTTTATTCGACAAGTGTCACCCTCTGTGGCCTGGTCACAAAAGACAGAAGCTGGACCACACCCCACTGTATAAAAGTGCTTATCCAGCACATCTCAACATGGAGAGTGTGGGACCTAAGTACAGAGAACCTCCTCTGGCCAACACTGGCAACACATGATGTCCTCACCCTTCAGATGCCCTTCATGCCGTTCCCTCTACTTCCAAAATCATTTACTATTTTCTATAACAAGACCCTGCAATAAAATAAATAAAAGCTGGAACTAAGGAGCCGAGGCAGTTTCTGACGTGGCCAGGCCATGGCTGCCCCCTTGTGGGCAGCAGGGAAGCAGCCACAGCTCCACCAGCATCCTAGTGCCGGAGGCAGTGGCTGCAGAGCACCCAGTGTACAGGCCTGACCCCTACCTCTCCCCACAGGGCCTCCAGTACAGACTTCAGTCAGAACTCAGGGGATCTCTGAGGGACCACCGGGTGGAAGACAGATGCAAAAACTGCCAGGCCCGGGATTCCAGGCCCCTGTTCAGACCCCCAGCCACCAGGAGGCTGTGCCACAGAGACCCCTATGGGTGGTCTCATGCCCTCTTCAGGGCAGAGAGAGACCTCCCCAGCAAGCAGGAGTGGCCTCAGTCCCAGGGCAGCAAAGCTTTCTCATCGAATTACAGGGGTGGGCAATCATCAGAACATGTGCAATGCACTTCACCGCAGCTAACTGGGACCACTAGCACTTAGAGATGCTGTCACTATGGAAACCCTGGGAGGGGAGGCTGGCTGCTCAGTGTGGGAGTGTCCTTGGCTTCCAGGCTGCATCATCACCCACACAGGGGGCACCCAGGGGAAGGAGGATTGCTGTCCTGAGGCCCTCAGTGTGACACTCATGGCACAGGACGCTGCAGTGGGCCTGTCACACACACACACACAGCTCCTCCTCGCTGCCCTGCTGGGAAGTCCTGCTCTGCCCCCACCGTCCTTCACACATGCACGCATGTGCACACATGCACGCACATGATATGCATGCACACACACAACATGCATGCACACGTGATGAGCACACACATGCACACGTGGCACACAACACGTGTGCACACATGCACACACGACACGCACGTACACATGCATGCACACGACACACATGCACGTGCATATGCACACATGTATACGCACAAGATGCACATGCACATGGCACACACAAGGCACACATGTGCACGTGTGCATGACACACATACCACACAATGCACACACACGACATGCACGTGGCACACATGAACTCACACTCACACATGTGTGTGCACATGCACATGACACGTGCACACACATGTGTGCACGTATGACACACACCCCCCACATGACCTGGTGAGGCCCCAGCACTCTGGCCCACTCCACCTTGCCATTCTGGCATCACTGGGCACCCACATCCTCACATACCAGTCCCTGCTTAGCCTGTGCCCACCCCTCACCAACCTGTCTCCAGCACCACCAATCCACCATCACTCAGTGAGGCACTGTCAGTATGTCCAGCCCAGGACACTCACACTCTGCTGCCCCAAAAACACCTTCCAGGGGCCTGTCAGGAGCCTGAGTGGCATGGCCTCGAGCCCCAGGGCCCTGCTGTCTGATTTGCATATCTTGGAGTAAAGTGCTAAACTAACTGTCTTAGGAAAGCAGTGGCCCTGGGACTCAGAAGCGGGCACAGGGAAGGAAACTCAGGGACTGGAGAGAAGGAGAAGCTGGGAATGGCCCACTGGGCACTCCTGTGCCAGGGTGATGGCTCAATGCCATCACTGCTAGAAGACAAAAAGGAGGCCAGGCCCCTAGGAGAACCCCACCCAGGGGACAGATGAGCTGCCTGGAGCAGGTGATGCCCCTCCCCTCTCTGCCCAGGCACTGCCTCCCTGGGTCCCCCAGGGCTAAGAACCCAGCACCCCTGCACAGCTTCCCTGTGGGCCATCCAGAGAGCAAGCCCATAGGACAGAGCTGGCCACGGCTGGAGAGGCATCTTATATCACCTTTATATCATACCACCGAGCAGCGCCCGGCTCTGTCCTGTGCTCACGAGGCCATGAGACGACCGACTTCACGTGCACGGGTGGGAGCACATTCATCCTGCCCAGGCCTCTCTGAGAGTGTATCTCCTCTGCACTCAGCTCCCTACCTGCCCAGAGGGGACAGGCACTATCATCATCAGTTTACGGAGTGCACTCAGCACAGTGTCAGTGTCAGCTACTCCAAATACTCGTTCTTATTGTGCTTGTTACTCTCTCCCCAACAGGCATCCAAGTCTTGGATGACTCTAGAGGAGAAGTCAGGCAATGTGTGACAAAGCACAAACAGTGCCAGGGAGCCCCGTGCCAGCGGTCTCAGGTGGTCCCCTTTGGGGAGTCACCCAGGAAGACCAAAAGATGTGTGTTGTGCTCAGGGTCAACAGGGAGGAGGAACAGGAGAGAAAAATCAGTGAAACCCAAAGAACAATAAAATTGATCAATTTCTAGCAAAAGAGACAAACAGAAAAAGAACACACACAACACAAGCATTTGAAAGGAAAAAGGGACATCAGTCAGTACAGATCCTGCAGACATCACAAGCCTAAGGGAATGAGCACGCCCAAGGTGAAAGGGATCATCTAAACTATAACTATAACCTATGACTATTAAAGAAACAAAATCTTTTCCTCTGAAGAAGAAACCTCCAGGCCCAGATGGCTACATTGGAGAATTCCACCAAACATTCAAGGGGGAAATAACACTAATTCCACACAGTTTCTTCCAAAAAACAGAGGAGAAGGGAACATTTCCCACCTCATGCCATGAGGCCCATGGCCTTGATGTCAAAACCAGACAAGGACATTCCAAGAAAACTACAGACCAATATTCCACATGAACATCAATAGAAGATGCCTCAACAAAATACTAGCAAATCTAATGCAGCCACACACACACAGAATAGCACCCCATGAACACCATGCAACACCAGGTCAGTGTTCAAAAATCAGTCACAGTGACAGGTTAAAGAAGAACATATGCCTGCATCAGCAGATACAGCAAAAGCATACCACAAAATTCAACATTCACTTGTAATAAAAACTCTCAGCAGACTAAGAGCAGAAAGGGAACATCCTCGACTCTATGATCAACAGGTACCGAAACCCACAGCTGACTTTGGGAAGAGACGAACGCCCCCACCCCCGCCCCAAGAATGAAAAGGCAGGCAGGCATGTCTGCTACAAGGCAAGAAAGAGAAGCAAAGGAACAACTAAAACAGCCCTACTTATAGAGAGCAAGATTGTCTATATGTAAATCCCAAGGAATCTATACAAAAACTTCCAGAACTAATAAGTTTAGCAAGGTCACAGGAAGCAGGCCGACAACAAAAATCAACCATGTTTCTATATGCTGGCAATAAACAACTGACAACTCAATCTTTTAAAAATACCATTTGCAGTAGTTTTATTTGGATCTTAGGTCCACACCTAAAAAGTGTACAGGAGCTACATGCTGAAAACTACAAAACACTGATGAAAGACAGCAAAGAAAACTTCAATGTGTGCAAAGACACACTGTGTTCATGGATCGAAAGGCACAACATAGCAAAAATGTCAAATCCCCCCAAATTTATCAAGAGATTGAACACAATTCCAAACAAAACCCCAGCAGCATTTTTTGGTAAATATATACAAACTTGTCCTAAAATTGATTGGAAAGGGAAAGGAACCACAATAGCTAAAACGATTTTGAGGAGGAGCAAAGTGGGAGGATTCACAGCATGTGACGCCAAGACGTACAGTGAATGTACAGTCAGCAGGACAGTGTGGTGCAGGCAAAGGGCAGCACTGGGAACAAGGGGCAGGACAGGTGGTTAAGAAACATACTCACAAGCATGACCCAGGGACCTTTGCCCAAGAGCACAGGCCATTCGAGAAAGGGGAGTCTTAACACAAATGGCGCTAGAACAACTAGACACACACCTGCAAAAAACAAGCCTCCACTACACATCACACCTTATACATGGTCTGACAATTAAGTTCACAAACTCATCCTAGAAAAAGTGCTCCGTACCTCACTGCTGAATATCACTACGGTCACCTTCGAAGTACCCACTCTGGGAAGCTGTGCACCGACGCCAGTGCCTAGTTCACCCTTCGAAGCAATTTTGGAACTCTTTCTGGAATGGCCATCAGAGCTGTAATTGTATGACGCTTGATGTTCTGAATGTCATCAAAATGTCTTCCTTTCAATACTTCCTTTATCTTCAGGTAATGAAAAAATTCACTGGGAGCCAGATTAGGTGAGTAGGGAGGGTGTTCCAATACAGTTATGTGTGTGCTGGCTAAAAACACCCTCACACACAGTGCCGTGTGAGCTGGCATATTGTCCTGATGCAAGAGCCATGAGTTGGTGAAAAGTTCAGGTCATTTTCATCTAACATTTCATTGCGGCCTTTTCAGCACTTCCAAAAAGTAAACTTGGTTGTCTGTTTGTCCAATTGGTACAAATTCATAATGAACAGTCCCTCTGATATCAGAAAAGATTAGCAACATCATTTGGACTCTTGATTTGGACTGAAAGAACTTTTTTGGTCATGGAGAATTGGCTGAATTCCATTGTGCACTTTGACACTTTGTTTCAGGGTCATATTGGTACACCCATGTTTCATCACCAGTGATAACACGACCCAAAACATAACCTTGCCTCTCCAAAAGATCTTGGCAAACTTCAACTCTGCTTTTGTTCATTGGTGAGCTTCTTTGTGAACATTTTTGCACACACCTTTCTCATGTCAAGATTTTCAGTTAAGATTTTCCTGTTTCTCTATTGATGTTTACCTTGATTGCTATGCTTCTCACAGTCAGCTGATGATTTTGATGCACAATTTGATGAGTTTTTGCAATGGTTTTGTCAGTTCTGCTCACTACTGGCCGCCCTGACCTCTCTTCATTAGCTGATGCTTTCTCTCCCCTAAGAAAAATTTTAATCCATTTGTACACTGCTGTTTTCTTCATGGTGTTATCCCCATACACTTGGACTAACATGTCCCTGATTTCACTTCCACGTTTGAGAAGTTTAACAAGAAATGTAATGTCTGTTCACTGCTCTATTTCAAGCTCTGACATTTTCGCGACAGCACACAGAAACACACAACAACAATAATGAATGCCACTCAGCAAGACACCACCACATGTTGACACAAACACAGCTGTTAGACATAGATATACCAAGGTTATGACACCTTACCGAGTTGTTTGTACAATGCTGCCAATGTAAGCGCACAGTGGCAAGTTCCCAAACTTAACTGTCAAGCCCTGCATAAAAGTTAAACTCAATGTGGTCATAGATCTAAAGGTAAAACAAAAAAATAAAACTTTTAGAAGAAAAATATGGCAACCTACAGTCAGAAGATTCCTTGGAAACGCATTAACAGTACAGTCTACTAAAGAAAAAAAATTGATAAAGGTGGGATGCATCAAACTTTAAAACTTTTAGTCCAAATGTTAACTTCTGCTCTGCCAATCGCACATCCGACAATGGACTTGTAACTAAAATATTTCAAGAACGCTCAGAACTCAACAGTAAGACAACTAACAACCTAAATTAAAAATGAGCAAAAGACCTGAACAGGCATTTCAGCAAACAGTTAATGGACTGCCCATAAGGACTTTAAAAGCTGTTTAACACCCACTGGGGAAATGCGAGTTCCCACCACCTGAGGCGCCACCGTGCACTTGCTGGAACCACCGGAATGAAAAACACTGACAACACCCAGTGCTGGCGAAGACGGACGAGAACGCAGACGCTGACAGTAGTTGCACAGGGTGCGGTAAAGTTAAACATACAGCAGCCACAACACCCAGCAGCTCCACTGCTAGAAACGACCCTAAGAGGTGAAAACGTGCGCCCACATATAATGCTTTACAGGATGCTTTCAGCATTAACAGGTCTATTCATATCCGCCCCAAAATGCCACCATTCGGTGTCCTTCCATCAGCTGTGCCCACGCCCCGGATGGAACACCACTCAGGCGGACTCAGGGCCGACGCCGCGACCTCCCTGGCGCACCTCCGCCGCAGTGGCCCCGGGACCAACGCCGCCGTCAGAGGTGGCGAGCGGTCTGGGTCCACTGACTGGACACGCGACGGGAGAGGCGACTCTGAGCGGCGGGCCGCTGAATTCAACGCGGTCCGGTTCACAGGATGCAACCCGAGGCGGCCAGCGTCGAGGACCCGGTCCCGCGGCTGCCTCGCGTCGCGCCCCCCGTTGTAAGGGGTCCTTCTGAACCCCGAGGTAAGGCCAGCAGAACTCGAGGCGGAAGGTCCCCGGCACCCCCCCGGCCCCGGACCCACCGTCCAGCGACACGAACTGGCCCACGGCCGACGAGCCGCCGCCGCTGTTCTCCACGAACTGCACTTCGGACACGATGATATTGTCCTCGAGCACCGAGCCGCAGCCGGTGCACACGGCATCGCCGCGCGCCGCGTCCAGCTCGATGTCCGTGCCGCCGCAGCCGCGGCACACGCGGCCCGTCATGCCGGCGGCGGCGCGGGCCTGGCCAGCCGTTCCCGGACCGCGTCTGTCAGCCGGCGCGCCGCTACCGCCGCGTCCGCGCCTGGATTCTCGCGAGGCCGCCGCCGCTGCTGCTGCCGCCGCCGCCGCCGCCGCCGCCGCCGCCGCCGCCGCGCCCGACGATTCGCAGCGGCAGATTCGCCGCGCGCGCCTAGGCCCCGCCGTCCGCAACGGCCGCTCCTGAGGGACGAACACGGGCGCCTGGGCCCCGTCGGGGACGCGACGACTCGAACCTGAGACCTCCGAGGCCCAGCACGGCCACCGAGCACCAGAACCATAAGCGAGCGGACTTCTCCGGCGCGGGGACAGCTTCTGGGGAGGGGCGGGGCCAGAGTGTTGGGCGGGGCCTTTGGGGAGAACGCAGCCTGGGACCGGACCGAGATGTGTGGGCGGGGGTCATGGGCGGGGCCTTGGGTGGAGAACACAACCTGGGACAGGACCGAGGTCTGTGGGCGGGGTCATGGGCGGACCTCGGGTGGTGGGCAGGGCCCCGGGTGGGGTCTGAGCCGCGGAGCTCACGGACTGGGCGGCATGGAGTTCCCTGGTGTTGTAGTGGCTAAGGCGCTGCCAACGCTGCGGCCTGGGTTCGATTCCCAGCCAGGGAACTACCCACATAATAAATAAATAAATAAATAAATAAATAAAAAGGACTGGGCGGCAGGTCGAGGGTGGAGACGCGGGCCCCTCCCTCTGCGCTTGCAGATCGGACCCACTGCTCGCCCGGGTCCGTGACTTGTGCCTGACGTGTGGGGACATCCCCATGAGCCCCCCGCCCCCTGTTATCTGTCCCCCCAGGACTTCCACTACCTGTAAATACCCGTGGCAGTCACATTTCTGTGTTTCCCTACTCACGCGTGCCCTCAAGTATCTGCAGATCCCATTCAGTCACCCATGACGTCCCTGGGAATAACCCTAAAAGGAAATGTGCAAAACTATGTTTTCTAAAAATTCTAAACCTTAACCATACGATGTGACAGGAGCTCAGATTAACTCAGAAAACGCCCCCTTCCTACTTGGAAGCAAAGTTGTAAAATATATACCCTCTTGACTCGTCAGTTTGCCAAGTCAATATAATCCCAATTCTTGTCAATGAGATTTTCAAATAACTTGCTAAGGTAACCCTCAAATCATCTGGAAGACATAATCCACAAGAATGGTCAAGAAAATTCTAAAAGAAAAATGAAAATTCAAGGAGAGGAAAATTGTCCTTCTGTGTATTGAAATTACAGCCATTAAAACTACCCAATATCTGTGGAGGGACAGATAGATGGGCAAATGAAATAAAACCAGGAGTCCAGAAACAAACCCAACTAAAAACCATGTGCGTGGAAATTTGGGGGCCTCAAATCATTGAGGAAAAGGTAGACTCTTCAGTGATGCTGGCTGGGATTTTCTCTTTGTTGTTGTTGTTTATTTGTTTTTTGGTTTGTCTGTTTGTTTGTTTTGGTGGTTCCCTGGCTGGGAAACGAACTGGGATTTTCACTTTGAGGAGGAAAAGAGTAAACTGAATCCCAACCTCATACTGTGTTAACAATGAATCCCAAGTGACATCAAGAGCTAAGAGGAAAAACCAAACTGCAAGCCCACTGCAATCGCACACAAGAAGCCATGGTAAACCTGTGGTGGAAATCTGCCCTGAGGGAGGGTGCCTGGTGTCTGAGCCCCCTGCCCTTGGTGTGCAGCCCCCCTCCCTACCAGCACTGCAGGGCAAGGGCAGCTAGCAGTGCAGCCCGGGATCAGGCCCTGAGGGTCATGGCAACATGCAGCCGATCAAGAGGCCAAGGCCAGAAGCCCTCTGCTTTGAACAGTCCACACTAGTTGCTTTTCCTTTTAATTTTTTAATAAAAATATTGTAAGACCTAAAAGTAGAGAGAAAATAGAAAAAGACTGGGGAACAACCAACCACTCAGCCACACTAAAGCATCTTCCTGTGTTTGCTATTTGGTTCATCTCTCTCAGTTCATAGGTGTCTAAAATTGTCCCGTGAAATTACGGCCCCGTAGTCCAACATTGCTCCATGTTTTCCACAACTGTTGGTATACTGATCATCAATAGCTGTGTAACAAGTTACTCCAAACACAGCAGCTCAGAATGACCAGCCTGCATCGTGTCATAATTTCTGTGGGTCAGGGGTCTGGGACAGGCTTAGCCAGGTGGCTCTGGCTCCAAGTGTCCCCAGAGGCCACATTCCTCTAAAGACCACAGTGGCACTGAGGGTCCATTTCTAAGCTCCTGCAGGGGGCTGTTGCTGGGCCTGAGCTCCTCCCCAAGGGGGCCCCCCCTCCATGTGGCTGCTCAAGTGTCCTCCCAGTGTGGTGGCCAGAGTCCTCAGGGCCAGGGACCCACAGGGGCCGGGACAGCGCTGCAAGGCTGTGACGACTGCTCGCATCAGTGTAGCCCACACCAGGGGCAGTGAGTCCACCCCTGGAGGGAGGAGGACTTGGGAACGCCCACACACCTTACCCTGCCTGATGAGTGCACACGCACGGGCTGGACGGCCATCCACACCCTGGGCGTGCTGACGGCAGAGGCCTGCTGCAGGCTTCCGAGAGGAGCCAGCGTGAGGGAGACGCGGTTCGGAGC
>PVJL010006484.1:0-91463 GCA_004026885.1 Lyroderma lyra
TGGGTTGAAATCATACTCAAGCACACGACTATTTTACCCCATGGAAAACTGTCTGAGAGCTGGAGCAATACAGCAGTCTGGAAGACCGGGTCTGAAAGACGTGAGATTTCCCCCAGTCTCGTTGCACTTGAGAGATAGCATCTGGCTGTACAACAAGCACGATAGGTTTCGTATCCCGATTACTGGAAAGCAGGCAGAGTCTGACGCTGTTTTCCACTCAGCCTCAAACCAGTTCAATATTATATATATGTTTTAATTATGTTTTTACAAAATATAAAGTTCATACAAAAATCTATATGTAAAACAGAACTTACAAAAATCGAAAGTTATGGTCAGATCTATACTCCTCTGTTTGTTGTTAATTTCTCTACATTTTGCAATCTTGGGGCAAATTGTCTGCTCCACTTAATTTCAATATAGAGTATCTTATGAACTTTATGCAAGTACTTTCCCAGTGCTTTGTCCATAAGATGTTTCTCCTATTCTCTGCTCTGAGGGTACTCCCTGTAACACTGATATGGTGTTATTTCTTATTATCTAATAAATTTTGACGTCTCGAATGAATAGCATCCATTCCTCTGAATGAAAAACTAGTCCTTTGCCTCTCTGTTTTCTATGCTCTTTCTTTAGCTAAATTATTATAGCTATCGAGGTTAGGTGGTTAGCAGGGTGGGGAGAAACTGATTCGTGCTATAAACTTTTCCATCTAATGATTTGGTTTAGAAAGGTATAGACCAAAACTGATTTCTAAGCAGTCAAAATTGAAACTTGGTGATTTATCTTAAATAATATTGACATAGATAACTTAAACTTTTTATTTTTATTTATTTATTTCTTTATTTTAAATTCATTTTTACTGTTAGACTTATTGGGGTGACATCTGTTAGCAAGGATTACAATAGGTTTCAGGCATACAGTTCTACAGTGCGTTGTCAACCTGTTGTATAGTAAGTTCACCACCTAATGTGACTTCTCTTTCCATCACCTTATATTTAGCTTCCCCCCCTCCTCTCCCACCCCCTCCCTTTTCTCCCCTCCCTGACCCACTTGTCCCCAAATAAACATTAAACTATTGATTGTGTCCATGGGTTATTTGTTTGTTTGTTCATTTCTTTTCTCCTTGTTGCTTTCAGTTTTATATTCCACATATGAGTGAAGTCATACAGTTCTTTGTTTTTTCTGTCTGGCGTATTTCACTAAGCATGATGACCTCCAGGTCCATCCATTTTGTTGCAAATGGCAATATTTCATCTTTTCTTACAGCTGAGTAATATTCCATTGTGTATATGTACCACAGCTTCTTTATCCAGTCATCTGTCGCAGGGCACTTTGGTTGTTTCCATGTTTTGGCCACTGTGAACAGCGCTGCGATGAACATGGGGGTACATAAGTCTTTGTGGACAAAGGTTTTCAAGTCTTTTGGGTAGATCCCCAGAAGATGGGGGTCATAGGGAAACTCCATTCCCAATTTTTCTGAGGAACCTCCACACTGTCTTCCACAGTGGTTGTACCAGTTTGCACTCCCACCAGCAGTGTACCAGAGTTCCTTTTTCTCCACATCCTCTCCAGCACTTGTTATTCCTTGTCTTGTTGATAACAGCCATTCTCACAGGTGTGAGGTGGTATCTCATTGTGGTTTTGATTTGCATTTCCCTGGTAGCTAATGAGGATGAGCATTTTTTTCATATGTCTGCTGGCCATTTGTATTTCTTCGTGGGAGAAGTGTCTGTTTAGTTCTTCTGCCCACTTTTCAATTGGGTTGTTTGTTTTTTTTGTTGTTAAGTCTTATTAGTTCTTTATATATTTTAGATATTAGACCCTTATCTGATGCATTATTTGCAAATGTTTTCTCCCATTCAGTTAGCTGTCTCTTTGCCTTGTTGATGGTTTCTTTTGCTGAGCAGAAGCTTTTTAGTTTGAGATAATCCCATTCATTTATTTGTGCTTTTATTTCCCTTGCCTTTGAGGTCAGGTTCATGAAGTCTTCCTTGAGTCCTAGGTCTATAAGTTTAGTACCAATGTTTTCTTCTCTACAGTTTATTGTTGCAGGTCTTATATGAAGGTCTTTAATCCATTTTGAGTTAATTTTTGAATATGGAGAGAGTTCACAGCTCAGGTTCATTCTTTTGCATATGTTTTTCCAGTTTTCCCAACACCACCTACTAAAGAGGCTATCTTTTCCCCATTGTATGTTTTTTGCTCCTTTATCGAAAATTATTTGTCCATAAATTTGTGGGTTTATTTCTGGGTTTTCAGTTCTGTTCCATTGGTCTGTGTTTCTGTTCTTCTGCCAGTACCAAGCTGTTTTGACTATTGATGCTTTGTAATATAAATTGAAGTCAGGGAATATAATGCCACCAGCCTTATTCTTTTTATGTAGTATTGCTTTGGCAATTTGAGGTCTTTTATGGTTCCATATAAATTTACTAATTCTTTTATCTATTTCACGAAAGTATGATTGTGGGATTTTGATGGGCATTGCATTAAATCTGTAGATTGCTTTGGGCAGAATGGCCATTTTAACAATGTTAAGTCTTCCTATCCATGAACAGGGGATATTTTTCCACCTCTTAAAGTCTGTTCCAATTTCTTTCAAAAATGTCTTATACTTTTCAGTGTATAAGTTAATTCCCAGGTATTTCATTCTTTTTGTTGTGGTAGCAAAGGGAATTGACTCCCTCATTTCTTTTTCTGTGGATTCGCTGTTTGTATATAGGAATGCTGTTGATTTTTTTACATTGATTTTGTATCCTGTGACTCTACTATATTCGTTTATTGTTTCTAATAGTTTCCTGGTGGAATCTTTGGAATTTTTTATATAAAGGATCATGTCATCTGCAAATAGTGACAATTTGACCTCTTCTTTCCCAACTTGGATACCTTTGATTCCTTTCTCTTGCGTCTGATTGCTGTGGCTAGAACTTCTAGTAATATATATATATATATATATATATATATATATTTTTTTTTTTTTTTTTTTTTTTTTTTTTTTTTTTTTTTTTTTTTTTTTTTTTTTTTTTTTTTTTTTTTCTTTTTGGTATGTGGGTAGCTCCCTGGCTGGGAATCGAACCCAGGTAGCAGTGCACCGAAGCCTTAAGCCACTACACCATCAGGGAACTCCCTCCAGTACTATATTAAATAGCAGTGGTGACAGGGGGCATCCCTGTCTTGTTCCTAATTTTAGGGGAATAGGCTTCAGCTTTTCCTCATTCAGTATGATGTTAGCTGAGGGTTTGTCATATATGGCTTTTATTATGTTGAGATACTTTCCTTCTATACCTATTTTATTTAGTGTTTTAATCATAAATGGATGTTGTACCTTGTCGAAAGCTTTTTCTGCATCAATTGAAATGACCATATGGTCTTTGATTTTGTTTATGTGGTGTATCACATTGATTGATTTTCGTATATTGAACCATCCTTGTGCTTCTGGGATGAATCCCACTTGATCTTGATGTATGATCTTTTTGATGCAGTGTTGTATTCTGTTTGCTAATATTTTGATTAGAATTTTTGCATCTGTGTTCATCAGAGATATTGGTCTATAGTTTTCTTTCTTTGTGTTGTCTTTGCCAGGCTTTGGTATTAGAGTAATGTTGGCCTCATAGAATGAGTTAGGAAGTATTGCTTCCTCTTCAATTTTTTGGAAGAGTCTGAGGAGGGAAGGTGTTAATTCTTCTTTGAACGCTTGGTAGAACTCATTGGTGAAACCGTCTGATCCACGGCTTTTGCCTTTAGGGAGATTATGGATAGTCATTTTAATCTCTTCACTATCAGTTGGTGTATTTAGATTATCCAGTTCTTCTTGGTTCAATCTAGGTAGGCTATAAGTTTCTAGAAACTTGTCCATTTCTTCTAGGTTGTTAAATGTAATGGCATAAAGTTCTTCATAATATTTTCTTATAATCTTTTGTATTTCTGTGGTATCAGTGGTAATTTCTCCCCTTTTATTTCTAATTTTGGATATTTGTGTCTTTTCCTTTCATCCTTTGATTAGTCTAGCCAGGGGTTTGTCAATTTTGTTGACTTTCTCAAAGAACCAGCTCTTCGTAATATTAATTTTTTCTATCGTCCTTCTGTTCTCTAATTGGTTTAGTTTTGCTTCAATTTTTATTCTTTCTTTCCTTCTGCTGACTTTGGGTTTTGTCTGCTCTTCTTTTTCTAGTTCTTTGAGATGGGATGCTAAGATGTTTACTTGTGATTTTTCGTTTCTTAAGATAGGCCTGTAATGATATAAATTTCCCTCTTATTACCGCTTTCGCTGTGTCCCGATAAGTCTGATACGTTGTATTTTCATTGTCATTAGTTTCTATATATTTTTTAATCTCATCTTTTATTTGTTCTTTTATCCAGTCGTTTTTTTTAATAAGCTGTTGTTTAATCTCCATGTATATGTGTTTCTTTCTGCTTTCCTTTTACAGTTGATCTCCAATTTCAAAGCCTTGTGGTCTGAGAATACACTTGGTATGATTTCGATTTTCTTGAATTTGCTGAGGCTACTTTTGTGTCCCAGCATGTGGTCTATCCTTGAGAATGTTCCATGTGCACTAGAAAAGAAGGAATAGTCTCTTTTTGCTGGATGAAGTGTCCTGTAAATGTCGATTATGTCAAATTGCTGTAATGTGTCATTTAGAGCTGTTGTTTCCTTATTTATTTTCTGTTTGGATGATCTGTCCATGGCTGTTAGTGGGGTGTTTAAGTCTCCCACAATGATTGTGTATTCATCAGTTTCTCCTTTCAAATCTGTTAGTAGTTTCTTTGTATATTTTGGTGCATCCTGGTTGGGAGCATATATATTAATTAGTGTCAAGTCTTCTTCTTGTTGTTGCATTGTGCCTTTTATCATTATATAATGTCCGTCCTTGTCTTTTAGTGTCTTTTTTAACCTGAAGTTTATTTCATCAGATATCAGTATGGCAACTCCTGCTTTTCTCTGGTTACCATTTGCTTGGAGTATTGTATCCCATCCTTTCACTCTGAGTCTGTGTTTGTCCTTCTGGCTGAGGTGTGTTTCTTGGAGACAGCATATGGATGGGTTCTGTTTTTTAATCCAGTCTGCTACTCTGTGTCTTTTTATTGGTGAGTTCAGTCCACTAACATTTAGAGTGATGATCGATATGTGAGGATTTCCTGTGGCCATTACTTATTTCTTTCTTTGTTTTTGTTTTATTTTTGTTTCTTTCTTGTTGCCTCAACTTTATTCCATTTTTCCTGATGTTTTGTTTCAGGTCGAAGAGCCTCCTTCAGTTATTTCTTGGAGTGCTGGCCTCGTGCTGGCAAATTCCCTCAGCTTCTGTGTGTCTGAGAAGGTCTTTATTCCACCTTCATACCTGAAAGATAATTTTGCTGGATCATTTATTCTTGGCCGTAAGTTCTTCTCTTTTAAATTTTTGAATATTGGATTCCACTCTCTCCTGGCTTGTAGAGTTTCTGCTGAGAAGTCTGATGCCGGTCTGATAGGTTTTCCTCTAAAGGTTATAGTTCTTTTTCCCCTGGTTGCCTTGAGAATTGTCTCTTTGTCTTTAGTTTTGGACATCTTTAGTACCATGTGTCTTGGAGAAGATCTGTTAGGGTCCAGGTATCTAGGGGACCTGTTTTCTTCTTGAACTTGGGGTTCCAGATCTTTCCATAGGTTTGGAAAGTTCTCATCTACGATTTGTTTGAGTATGTTCTCTGTAGAGTGCTCTACCCCTTCTTCTATTCCTATTATCCTGATATTGTTTTGTCTCACGGAGTCAGATAGTTCTTGTAGAGTTCTTTCAATCCTTTTGGTTCTGTATTCCCTCTCTTCCTCTTTCTTAGCTGTTTCCATGTTCTGACCTTAGATATCACTAATTCTTTCCTCCATCTGGTTGGCCCTGTTTCCTATGGCAGTGATTTCGTTTCTCACTTCTTTTATTGTATTATTTATCTCTCTCATTTCCATCTCAATGTTCCTTATGTTTTGAATTTCTTTGTTAAATTGTTCCTTTTGTTCATGCAGTTCCTTTTTTTATGTCATTCATGTCCTTTTTTATGTTGTTTATGTCAGCCATGGTGCTCTGCCAGTATGTTTTCATTTCTCTCACAACCTTTAGAATGGCTACTTTAAATTCTCTGTCACTTAATTCGGAAACTTCTATGTCTAAGACGCTGTCTTGATAAATTTCCTGTTCTTTCTGAGGAGTTTTAGTTTTTAAGGAATTCATCCTGCCTGCTGGGTTCTTCCTCTTTGACATGAGGGCATTATGTTCAGTAGTGCCCAGGAGCCCAGATTGGTACTTTTGTGGTGTCTTGCTGTAGGGCAGACAGGAGGTGATACTGGGGGTGGGGCAAGTTTTGGGAGAGAGAGGGGTTGTTTATTTCTTATTTCTGGTCTCCTGCTACATTTGGAGGCGGTGCGCATCTATCATGGTCCCTCTGCTTCCTGTAGTTAGTTAGTTGGTTGGGAAGGTTGTAGGAAAGGAGAGAGGCCAACAAAAGGCACACCTGGGCAGCTCCACCTTCTGCCCTATGCTGGGGAAGCTGGGTGATGTGGGCCAAGGCTGCTCCTGCTGGCTGGGGCGAATGCTATCAAATCCGCCTTTCTTCCCGGGCCTGCTTCCGTGGCCAAATGTTGGGGCAGAGCCTGCGGGCTCGCAGTGCTGTTAGGACCCAGGGGCGCACGAGCAGGCGTGCACACAAGTCCGAAGCTGTGGGTCTGACCCCGCGGTAGGAAGGTAGCCGGCCTGCCTCCGCAGTGGGCCTGGAATGGGAGCCGCGCACGCTGCGCCAGAAACTAGCCCGCCTCCGCAGTGGGCTGCATCGGGAGCCGCAGCCCTGTGTAGGGGCTCTGTGTCCTGCCCACGTGGCAGCTGGCTCGCCCCCGCAGCAATCAGGAACCGCAGCCCTGTGCAGGAGCTGCTCGCGCCTGCGCTGTGGGTCCCTAGGGAGCCTAGAGCCAAGATGTCGTCTCTGCAGTTCCGAGTCCTCACTCAGCCCTGCTACCACTCAAGAGTTCCAGAGGCTGGCTCCCAAGGTCTGTCCCCAACTCGCCGCTCCAAATTCTAGCTCCCCAGTGGACTCCCACTGTTCTGCCGCTTTGCTAGGGCTTTTTCTCTTGTCGCCTCTTGGCTTCTCCCCTCCCATGCACTGCCGTCAGCCGCGATCGGGTCCTGTGGCTTTCCGTCTTTGCTCCCTCCCCTCTCTCCCGCTCGCCCCTTTGTCTCCAAACCCTAGGTGTTTACTTGCAATGCGTGGATGTCTCAGCTGCTGTTTTTTTTGTCACCCAGGGTCCTCTTTCTTGGTTCCTGGGTGGCCATTCAATTGTGTTTTCTGAGAGAGGGTTTAGAGACCTCCTCTCCAGTCACCATTTTGTCCTGTCTCCAACTTAAACTTTTTAAAATTCAGTCTTCCAGACATAATTGACTTTCAATAACTTTATATAAATATTATTAACAACAAAAATAGCAATGTTATTTGGGAATTTTGAAGTTACTCATCACCTGTAAAAGAAAAACTATAAAGAAATGAAGTTCATATCCCATCATCAGGAATATACTGAGTCATTTTTTTATTTTAAGAAATTGACCAAAATTCTTCCAATTTCTATTATTTTAGAGTCTTTTAAGAGAATGTAACTGTGACATCCAAGTAACTAGATCTAATTTTCATTAATAATAGCAACCATAAAATAAATAACATATAAATGTCACCTCCTCAGAGAAAATTTCCTGACCAGCCAATCTAAATTAGATATTTTTATTTTACTCCTCATAGCAACCTGAAGTTTCCATCAGAGTAAACACACTTTCTAAGTGTGTGTGTGTGGTGTTATTTGTTGTATGATAGATTGAAATTCCATGACAGTGAGTAAGGTAAATGCTAATATTATCCACATTTTACAAATGATGAGACAGCTGCTCCGTCTTTTGGGGAGACACACGAGTTCCTAAGTAGCAGAGGCAGAATTCAAGCTCTGATCTTTCTGACAGGACCAATGCAGCTTTTACCCCCTTGACTATCCCATGTTCCAGACAAATATTTTTTGCATGTAACTGGAAAATGTGCATAAAGTTGGACCATGAAGTAGCACATGTATTTAATTATTTTTCTGAGCTCCCCCATACATGGCAATGTTTATGTAATTGAAAGCATGATTATATTAAATTAGGAAAGACTGATTAACAAGTAGATGTGACATGGATAAGAATTGTCTTAAAAATACAAAACTAAAGCAACTTTAAGTTTTAGCCCTAGTGCTGTGAGATAGAAGTTGAATATACTCATATCTGCTTCTTTCCAGTAAAGCAGGTATAATTGCCTAACAATTTGGACATCGTTCCTTCCTAGCAAATCTCATCAAAAATAATGGTAGAGATTTAACAATGATTTGACTATTTTAGACAGAGAAAGGCACTGCCAATACCTGCTTTCTTAATTGTTTTAAATGTAAAAGAATATAATGGATATAACAATGATTTTAAAGAGCGAAGTAAATTACTTCAAAAATTAGGAGTAATTTTCTCTGTATGGCAGACACACTAATTTCTATTGAGTTTTGTTTTTTTTTCAATCCACTTTTGGTGTTTTTTGATTGTTTGCTTGCTTGGTTTTTTATTCTCTTGTTTGTTCTAAGTGTGAATAAGTTTTTTCTCTCTTCCATTTATAGTGATGGAATTTAATATTTTACTTCATTTTTAGAAAATGTTCCCAGCCAACCCAATTACTGTACAACTTATATTAAATAATTTTAAAACACCTCGATTTTTCTTTAAAATTACTTTTACATTGTTTCTTAATATTATATGCATATATTAATAAAAATTTCTACTACTTATCAAGACTTCTTTCCTACATATACAAAAGACAGGGTTTGACTTTTTTTAAAAAGGAATATTTAATAACATAATTCTATAGCCCAGTATTCCTCAAGGCAAATCTAGATGATGGGAATTCTCAATTTTCAGTTATTCAGTTTATTTCAAAACATTATAACTCAGGGGTGTCCAATCTTTTGGCTTCCCTGGGCTGCACTGGAAGAAAAAGAACTGTCTTGGGCCACACATAAAACACACTAACACTAACAATAGCTGATGAGCTAAAAAAAAAAGAAAAAAAAAAATTGCAAAAAAAATTCTCATACTGTTTTAAGAAAGTTTATGATTTGTGTTGGGCCCCATTTAAAGCCGTCCTGGGCCACATGCAGCTCACCGTGGGTGGGTTGAACAAGCTTGTTAGCTTGCTACAATTATTCTTTCTCACATTTTATGTTTAATGTCCTTGATGTATCTATGCTCCTGTCAATGGATAGTATTTGAAAGCCTTCCCCAAGTCCTCCTTTTCTGCACTTGGGTGTTCTGGATGTGCTTTGTTATTTAGAAGTATGCAACCTTTCTTTTTTCACAAATTTCTCTTGAAATCTCCATGATTGAGGCTGAAAATAAAGCATTTCATTAGCTACCCATTAGCCTCCTTTATGTAATATTTTACAAGAAAATTTAGGTCAACATTCATTGAATCAAAATTTTAATTTGAGGTCAGTGATTTTTATTCTCCAATCAGACATACAGTTTAAATTTTAACTAAATCTCATGGGAAGCAGTCTTGGGAGAGTATTGAGTTAACTAAGCAGCGAGAGAGATTATCAGCAGATCACTGTGAATGTGGGCTGTACATTCTATAACTATGTAACTGCTTTACTTATTTAATGTTTCAAGAATATGTTTGCTAGCATATATAAATGTTACACTAATGCTAAATTCAAAGGCTAATTATGAAAATTAAATGAGGTATTATATTAAAGTCCCAGGCATAAAAATTGACATGTATTAGTCACCACTGATTTCTTAGTGCTTCAGAGAAAACTGCACATTCTCAAATAAGTCAGCACACTGTGACTAACTTCTGTGTCTTTTCAGTGAAACACAGTTGGTGTTCACATGGGTACAAGACTGTGGTAAAGGCATACCATTTGAATATTTTTAACTTCCTTTAAAAGAAGTAAAAAAACCAATAAAGTAAAAAAAAATAATTTTCTAAACAACATTTAAATGAAACATAGGTAGCAAAGTAACCTCACAAACTTAACAGGTAGAGACATACATTTATGGTAATTCAAATGTAAGACCATAAATTAAGTAGTATATATCTTAGGGTGGGGAACAAATTTGGATACAAAGAAAAGAATTTGGGGAGAGGGGTGGAATCATTCTATATCCTCTGTGTGGTGGCTGAAAGAATCTATGCCTGTGTACTAATTTATGTAACTGAGCACCCCAAATTTTGAATTTTGAATGTAAATTTTAAAAAGTAAAAATACAAGAAAATTAATCATCCATCTTTAATAGGTATACCAAATCAACAAAAAACTTAAATGTCACTGGGAATCAATGTTTTAGCATAAGAGAAAGTAGATACAAATATGTAATCATTGGCATTAAATAAAATCTCAGAAATCAATTTTGATCAGGAAATATTATGAACTCTTAATTTTTTTCTAAAAATATACATTTATTCTATTTTACTGCCTGAAGCTATGAAAAGTCATTAACAATAAGATCATATAGTACCTATATTGTAATCTTCACATAGAATTTCCAGCAAAAACAAACCAGGCTTCTTAGAGACATAGCTGACCTCAGGTCTATGACAAGAAAGGGATAAAGGAACCCATTAAATTTGAACCAGAAAGCAAAAAACCTATCAGAAATTGATGGAATTATGTTAAATGGATACAAGAGTTAACTTGAACGGCCTCACTGGCCAAAGATGGAATAAGATGAGCACTAAAACCAGAGTGCCCAATGATTGCAACTCAAATAAATTCCATGAAATCAGGATGATACTCAAATAATAAAAATTAAAATACAAAAAGGAGCTCACTGATAATTTTTTATTGTTCCACAGCAGGTCATTTTCAAAACTAGTATAGATATAAAAAGATTAAAAAAATTAATACTCATTTTTCTATATGAACTTTCTCTCAAGGTAACCAAATATGTGATAAAGTGTGATGAATTGGAGTTCTTCCTTGTAGAGGAGTTTCAGTTAATAAATGTCAAAAACTGGAGTCTGAGATTTTACCCTACTTGCAAGCTTAAAATTTAGCCTGACACATCAGACACCTGGGTAACTACAAAAGGACAGTTTATTACTCAAATCAATAACAGTAGTCATTTTTCTTGCACTGTTTCCCCAAACTCCAATTTCCATGTGATGAAGGTCAGGTGATATCAGTATACACAGCTGATTGTGTTAAGGGAAAGTATCCCTAAGCTTGAGCAATAGTGATCTTTTATAATGGACTTCAACCCAACATTCAACATTTGTCCAGAGGAGCTCAAATAATTAAACTGGACAGCAAACAGACCTGCCTTCTGCTCCAGAAGGAGCTGCTGTCTTTGTCTTCTCCATTACACATGTATCCTTCAAGCGATATTCTAGAGTAAAGGCCGTCAGTGTCACTGCTCTCGAGTTATGGAGTGACGCAAGACACCCACAGAGCAATGTCTCGCAATAATCAATGCAAAAGGAATATGAAATTAGAAAATGGCCATTTTGCAATTCCCAGTAAAATAACGTATTAAGGCAGGGGTGATGTCAATAGATGTTAAAGCCTTTAAGGCAATGGTTGATGAGGGATTTACAATGAATGGATTAGGCTGACAGCACCCAAGTTCATTGACTAAAGTTAAAAATCATTGAAAGTAGCATAGCCAGACATCAGTGCCTCTGGTATGATGCAATAGGAATTACAAAGCAACAGCTATATGTGTATTGTAGTCTTTCACAAATAATAACCTGAATATTAGCAAACCTCTAGATCTAACTACTGAGACAAATATGGTAATTTGATCACAATCTGGGTATTAGATACTAAGAAATTATGATTAGTTATGTTAGCTGTGGTCATGACTTTTAAGGTCCTTAATTTTTTAAAAGATAACCTGAAGTAATTTATGGATAAGTAAGATTCCTGAGATTTACTTTAAAATAGTTCATCAAAGAAAAAAAAAACAGAGGAAAGAAGGAAAGGGGTGAGGGAGGGAAGGACGGAAGAAGTGAGGGTGTGCAAAGACAGGTGATGGATAAATGCAAAAAAAAAAAAATAGATGAACCAAATTTAGCAAAACATTGGTATTGTATAATGTGCAAAGTGTGTTTAATATGCCATTTACTCTAATTCTGCTTGTGTTTAAAATTTTACATTGAAAACATTTTTTTATCAATTCCTGAAGCAAGAACTTACCTGCTATTATTTCTCTGGAAAATATTTTTGGAAGGAAGAATTGCCCTGTTAAAGCTTAAATATACCTTAATTAACAAGAAAACATTTTTTTTTTTCAAATATATGGAGTCACTGGAGGGTTTTGGGTAGATTGTCATTGTCTTGATGAAAAAAAAAAAAAACCCTAATATTATTGTGTAAGTCACATACCCAAACTTTATATGGTTACAGTTTTTCCAACTATGGACTGCTGAAGGCAAATAGGAAAGGTACACAAGTGGAAAACAGACCAGATAGTAAGACTTCAATTAACAAAACAACACAACTGTATGCAAATTAAAGCAGGAAAAATTAACATGCCATAGAAGCATTTTGTAAGAAGTGAAAACATGTTTAGGGTCCATTCATTCTAAGTGGCACAGGTTTCAAAGACAGAGTTCAGCTTTGATAATACATAATTATTAAATTTCCAGGATCTGTACAAATTTTGTAAACCCTTCTATTTTACAAATAAAAGAAAAGGTTGACTTATTGTTTACAACAATAACCTGTGTCAAACTAATAGGAAAATTAAGGTAACGGTGACATGCAAGCCTGGATTTACTATATTAGCACAAGGTCAGCCAGCCATTTGGAGTTTTGTTTGTTTTTGGTCAGGCGGCTCACAGAGACGGCATTATGTGGGATTCTGGGGAGTGAGAGCAAAGTTCACAGAAGCTTGGAGAGAGTTGTGTTGTGTGCTCTGTTCCTTCATTATTTTCCACTGAAGCCCCTCTGAGGAACCACCATTCCCCATTCATCTGATTTATGATACTTTGCTTCTTCCTCCACAGAAGGGAGAGTTGGAACAGATGCTGTTTTGATTCTGGCCAAAAGATTTTTCAAGCCTTAAGAGATCACTTCAAGTCCTTGCTTCTATTTTCTGGCAGGATTGCTCTTCAGTTATTCTAAATATATGGACATGCTTCCCATAGCAGTAGAGCAGCCTCCTCAGTCTCTTGATAGCCCACCTCCACGAGTCACAATGTTTATAGGTAGCTTACGAAGGTATGTTTCTCTTGTGTACTGCATCTTAACTTGGGAGTGATTCAGTTGATTGAAGTACCCCATTCATCACTGAAGAGTTTACTTTTCTCTGTAAGTTCTTATTTACTGCTTCTTCAGCATATGCTTTGTACGGTTTTAGAGTGTTCCACACTTAAATTATATATCACTTTGGTATTTAAATCAATGAATTTAAATTACTGCATAATGATTACTTTCAATTTGCCTTCACTTAAGGAAGATGATATAATTAAACATGTTTGTTTGATCAGGTCTTCCAAATGAGCTTATACATTTACATTAGGTCTCTATGAGATGAGTTAATTCTCTTGAGCTTTTTAAAAGATTGGAAGAGGTAGTCAGTTCTATGACTGAACCAACAACACTTAGTTCCCTTTCTTTTTTACATCTTTTCCTTACCCTTCTCTCTTTATTCCTGTCTCTGCCCCCACTTTTTTCTCCCTTTCTTCTATTGCATGCTTCTCATTGTAGCTAACACTGTGCTAAACACTAGAAATAAAGTATTGAATAACTTAGAAGCTGATACGACTTGCATCTCCAACCAGGGACCAACTAAATTTGTTCTCACTTCCTGTGCCCAGGGAACTTGCAATTTTGGTCAGAGAGGTGTTGTGGAAGTTGAAGGAGAAAGTAATTTTAAAGGAAGGCCAGTATGTCCTAAGCTTTCGAGAGCCTGACATGAATGAGAATTATAGGCAACTAACCTAGAAGTTTTTATATATGCTGTTTCATCACTAGAAGTTCAGTTTTGGATTTTTTATATGTCTTTCATGCTTAAACATTCTCATGTTTCATTATACCTTCTTGAATATATAACATAAAGTTATAAAAACTACTTTATATCCCAATCTGCTAATTCTATCATTGGTGTAATATGTCCATTTGTTCTATTGGTTGATTCTTTTCATTTTGAGTTGTATGTTTCTGCTTCTTTTAATGCCTAGTCAATTTTTATTGGATGCCAGACATTAGGATTTTACCCTTTTGAGTGCTGGGTACTTTTGTATTCCTTTGTGAGCTTTGAACTATGATGCAATTAACTTAATTGGGAACAGTTTAATCCTTTTAAGGCTTCCTTTTAAGCTTTGTTATATGGAACCAGAGCAGTTTTAAGTCTAGGGCTAATTTTGCTCCTTTATTGAGATTAAAAGCCATCTGACTTTTCTCCCCAGTGACCTATGTGTTATGAGATTTTCCACTTTTGTTGTGGAAACACCAACTATTCTCAGCCCTTTGTGAGCTCCAAGGGCTGTGTCACCTTGTCCTCTCTGACAGTTCTTTTCCAGCCTCTGATTTTTCTTTACATGCACAGAGTAGTCCTCGGCTGAGCATCAGGGGGAACCCTCTGCAGATTTCAGAGCTCGGTGCCCATGCAGCATGCTTTTCCTCATGGAGCTCTCTCCTCCCCATCCAGCAGGGTCCTCTTGGTGAGTCCTGGCCACCTTGCCCTCCTGAATTCTCAACTCTACCTCCTCCATTGAGGGCATGTGCCGGAGTCTGTTAGGGTTTGCCCTTGCTGTGCTGGGGCCTGGACATGTATCTTTAGGCAATGCATTGAAGTGATCAGTGGATCATCCGGTTTGTGTTTCAGGGATCTTGAGCTGAAATTGTTGTGTCATACATATTTTCATCCAAATGTTTTAGTTAAGACAGAAGGTATTTCAAATTTCAGTTATTTCACACTGACCAGAAACCTATATATGTGATTCCAATATATAGGCTTCATAGCAAGGAGTTATTGCTATACCCATTTCTATAAATAAAAGAAATGAAACCAACCGAAAATTAATAACTTGCTCAAAATCACATATTTGGTACATAGTCAGCAGGCAAACTCTGATCTCTCCCACAGAAATTCATATTTATTTCACCCTTGCATTTTATGATACATTCTTAATTTCACAAAACATGTCTGATGGCGAAATGGACAGAAGCTGACTTCGAAGAATTCAGAAGTAGATGGAAACACTCGTTTTTCCGAGAAATTGAAAGAAGACAGAGAAGACAACCTGAAAGAAAGGAGAAACATAGATGCCTCGGCAGAGTGCATTAAAATCGAGGGGAGTGCATGTCCCGCACAGGTGCTCTTAATCGCATTGCTCATGAGTAATTAATGGACACCAGCAGTGCCCTACCTCCCCGGAGCTTAAAGGGCTCAGGGGTAGACGGAGTTTTAGGAAAAGAGTGTCAGGAAATGGTTGCGGGAGGAGATGGGATTTAAGCAAGTCCCTGAAATACTCGAGGAGGATTTGGAAGAAGAAAAGGCACTGGGAAATTCACTGCAGTGGGAGACGGGTGCGGGCCATGGAAATGCATAAGCTGTGTTTGCAGGACAGTTAGAAGCTGCATGCAGGTAGAACAGTGTTGTTCACACTCTGTTTCCTCAATTTCATTCCAAGAAACACACCCATAGGTGGTGGTCTGTGGCCAGGGGTGACAGACTAGCAAGTCCACTGGTGTGTCCAACCCACTCGCCTCATACAAACACCCTCAGCTATTGCCCAGCTTGACTTAACACTCTGTCTTTGCACAGGAGCTTGGCAGGTTTGGGTGGGAACTGTTAGTAATATAGCTATAAGGTGATCAATATGTAATTGATAGTTTTGTCTATGAATAAATGAGCTCAGTCGTCTGTGCCACAGGAATCTGAAGAATACTTCCTTTTGGTCACTGTTCCATATTATTCTTAGGAGAAACACTTCATCTTGTCATCCCTTTGTGGATTTCCGTCAGACACCCTTACTCTAGGCACACGTCTTCACCTTTCTGTGCAAAACAGAGGAGCTCTGTGCTGTGGGCAGGGAGGAGAATTTAATTCACTTTGCTCTTTTGAACTTTTCTCTAAGGTCTAGCTTACAGTTTTTCATTAACACACACAGATGTGTGTGCGCACACACCCCCCACACACATACAAAGACCACTGAGTGAGCATATTATTAATAATTGACATGTGACAATGTATGTGGCTCCAAAAACAGGCTTGTCTATGAACTCTATATTGCCTAAATGGAAAAAAATTGAAAAATATTCCACTGAAAGAATCTTCAGTGTATCTAGGTTTTTCTGACTGTTTTGGAGGGACAGGATTTTAAGGAGCCTAGAGTCCTGAGAAATTAGTGTTAGGAAATCATTTCTATTGGTTTAGGAAAATCAATTAATATGTCTGAGCTACACATTACTCCTCTATAAAATAGGAATACATGACCAGCTTTATTTACCTTACAGACTACCCTATCATGCCTTTCGTGAGGAGGCCATAATGGTAGCAGAGATGTCTGCGTGGTCATGGGGAGGAATGCAGGGTGGGGAAGGGAAGAGCACCTGCAGGGGAGAGGCCCTATGTCACCATGTGATTGCAGGCTTTGCAGACAGTATGGTGCTAAGAGAAATAAAACCAGAAACAGGACAGTCACACTGAAGGAAACTGAGTGCTAGAGTGAGTGTCTATTTTCTATGTAGGTGGGTCTAATTAACAGCAGAGGTTTTTTGTTTGGTTCTCTTTTGTTTTTTATAAGGTTGATAAACATGTTGGATCCGAAGATGAATTATTTGGTACAAAGGTCACAAACTTGGATATAGTTACCCCTCATTACGTTACATACAGGCTATTTTTTAATGTTGATTATTTATGAAAGAGCTTTGCAAGGACTCTAAATAAATAGAATGCTTATGATTCCCTATAACAATGTTCAACCCTGCCTGTCTCCTATATAATTGTAGTGATGAAAATAGGTCTGTGTGGGGATAGATACAGCCAAGCTTCACCTTACAGCACCTGACCCTCAAAGCAAAAGTTACTTTAATGTGGCAGGAAAAATGATACCCAATTCTTTGCTCCAAGACAATGCTGTTTAATATGGTACACCATGAGTTCTATTAGGAGACACAGGCTAAATTAGATTTGGACATGAATGCAAGAAATAATCGTGCACATGAAATAAGAGGTAAAGAAGAATGAATTCTTTTTCATTAGTGGTCAGGAAACATGATGACATATAAAAGCTTCCCAAAGACATGTATCAGATACCCCAGTGCAGTGTGTTTTGTTTTTGTGAGAACATAATTATAACTTTGATTTTTATAGAATTCTCAGAAAGAACAAGTACAGAATAAAGGAAAAACCAGTTCTGCCCAAGTAAGGCCCCTCCAGTCAGCCAGCTATTGTCTAATTCCTGGTTTGCCTTTTAGTATTTAGCCCATGCTAAAGTTTAATATTGAGGGCTGTCTGAAAAGTCTCCAGCCATGTGATATGAAAAATAGAGGCATTTGTGACTAGTTTTTTTCCAGACAGCCCTCATGTATCTGAAGTATTTATTTCAGAGGTAGTTAAGATGGGGAAGGGGTTAAACCATACACAATAAAACCACTTAAAGACATTAGTATTTATTATTAGGAAGTTGTACTTAGTATAAATTATTTGAATATGTTGATTCAAAACCGAAACAGGACAACAATGTGGAGGCTAAATTGACATGTATTTATACAAAGCTTTTCTATCCTTTGATTTTTAAGAATCTTTGAAAACAAAACAAAACAAAACAAAATATACACACATACAAAAACACCATAAGAAAACAAACTAAACTGACACTTGGTAATATTTAAGGGAAAAAAGAAAACTGAAGGTTATTTTTTTTAATAGTAAAATTGTTTAAAACTGCTATCTGTCCATTTTGTCTTTTAATGTACAAGAAAAGAAATGGTTTGGTAGGCTTATTAGAAAAATGTAATTTTTACATTGACACTGAAAAAAGATACTTTTGATAATGTTGAGATTAAAGATAGTTTCTCTAAATATTAAAAACTCTTTAATCTCTAAAGATTAAATGATTCTTTAATAAGAATGTTAAAGAATAGGAAATACATAACTAAAAATAAATCAGTATACAGGATGGGGTCAGAGTTATCATACTCTAGAGGAGGTAACTTGTTTTTGTGGTAACCTGAGCAAGCCATTTTTCCATGGAGTTTTAATAAAAATTGAAGTTTCCCAAGCAAATACAGAGAGCCTTAGGAACAAAGTAGAGCTGATTACCTGACCCAGGAACTACTTTAACATTTTTTGGGGTCAGTGTCTTCTGTTTGCAAATGAGCTAAAAGCTGGAGAAATCCATGGTCAGTGGAGAACACAGGAGAATATAGGTTTACAAATAGGGAAAATTAAGATTCAGGCATTTAAAGCAGCTACATTTAACTGTGTGGCGGGGTCTAGGAGAAGGTCCATACATGCCTGTGGGATAATGGAGTTGCCAGTGAGCCAAGCCCAAATACGAGTCTTGAAATTTGGGTGACAAAGCTCAAAGTCCCCAAAGGCTAAAATTGACCATAATAAATGAGCTGATATTTATGCTCTAAACAAAGCAAATTGGACAGGGAAAAATAAGTTAGAGATAAGCAAAGATATTCCGGCTCATGCATCATGTATCTACCACTTCATAACAAACCAGCCCAAATTTTAGTGACTTATACCAGTGTCAACCTAAGAAACATCCAAACCTGTAGAGAATTTTTACAAGTTTATTTGAGCCAAACTGATGACAATCACTGGAAAGCAAAATCTCAATGGATTGAGAAAATGCTCCAGAGAATGGCAGTTTTGCAGCTTATTTTATACTCATACATTAGCCAAAGGAGAAGATGTAAGGAGGGTCACATGAAATCCATTGGTGGTAGATTAAGGGGGTGGGAGAAAGCAAAGCTGGGAATCTCTGGGATTAGAAAGAAAGTAAAACGGAGAGACACCCACTTCTTTTACACTGGTGGGTACAGCATAGTTAGTAATCAACATTTACAGCACATAGAGATGGTTCGCAGGGAACAAGACAATGGGGTTCTGTAGTCTGGTGCTCTGGTGCCTTGGCTTGTGCCCTGAGTAAGAAAGAAAGGATTGCTGTGATTTTCCAAGAGTGTTATCTTAGGTGCAGAAAGACAATAGGCTTACTTACGGTAAAGACTGACCTTTGTCAAGAAAGCTATAGGCCCAGTACATGACTACCTGCCATGACCCACTTTTAGTTAGAAATTTTATGTTCAGACCAGTCTGTGTGGTTAATTTCTGCCTCTAAGTTCGTAGGGCCCACCATGCAGGCCTGCCCTGAGCTCGTCATGTTTAGTATTTGGTCCCTTTTTTTGTCCACACCAGCAACAATGATTTAATTTGCCCCCAAATTTGCAGCGTAGGGAGGGTATGACAGGAAAAGCTCACTGCCATTCCACATAGTGTTTCAGCTGGGAAATTTAACGGGAGCAGAGAATTCACTTCAAGATGGCCTCTAACACATTGCTGACGTGTTAGTGCTGACGAGGAGGTTGCAAGGGAAACAGACCGGGGACTTGAGCCCCATTTCATATGGACTCCTTTTGAGATTGCTTGGGCTTCCTTAAACCATGGCAGCTGGGTCCTCAGAGTGAGTGTTTCAGAAGGCAAAAGGGAATTGACAGTCTTAGGTCAGCCCCAAAGCTGGCAGGTAGTCACTTCTGCCGTATTGTCCAAAGCCATTAGCAAGCCTGCCCAGAATTAAGGGGAGGTCTTAACCGAACTTCTCAATGAGAAGAGTTGACCCTCATTGTTCTGCCACCACTCAGGAGGCACTGACATATCTGAGAGCATCAGAAGCAATACCTTAGTCAGTCCATGGTGGTCTGAAGACTGGAAAGTATTTCTTCTTTTTGAGTTAGAGGTTCAGAGGAAGATGTGCAGGAATATGTACAGGAAGTAGACCATGTGCAGAATGGACAATGGAATATTGTCCATGCCCAGAGTTTGGAAAAGTTTGGGAGCCACAATTAGAGTGTTAAGAAGTTTCTGGATGGAATTATATTCACTTCATACTTAATTGGTTCTACCACTGAGGATTTACCTCTCTCAAAAATATGATTAATTTGGTCAGTCCATGCAGCCTTTTTTGTACTTACACACTTTAGAAATATATATTGTTATAAACAATCTCCTTAAGTATTATCTGTAACAATGACGGAGAACAGCAATAATATTGCCTAAGACATGCAAATTCTTTCTGATGGTAATGAGAAAGAAAAATGAAATACTACATAGAAAAATATTCTTAATACCTGGAATCTTTATAGTTAAGTCACATTTACTAAATATCTATTATACACCACACTGTAGTATGAGCTAGGCATATAAAAATGGAAAGTCTTGGGCTTTGTCCAAAAGGAATTTTTCTACATATCTTAGAGATGAAATAAACATTTAATCTAATGACAAGTACAGCAAAAGTCGTGTGCATAATGTACAAAAGTATGATTGAAAATTCTAGGGGTTGAAGTTCAAGGCAAGTAAATATACAGAGACATAAAAATGGGTGGAAAAAAATTTGATACAATAATACTGCAGTTGCAATACACCTGTGAGTATTCCAGTAGAGGGAAACTTACACAAGAATTTTGGAGGAAAAAAAAAAAAGAAAAAAGTGTAGTTACAGGAAAGTAAACATAAGCTGTGTTTTAGTTACCAAATGAAGGTTTCTTAAAACTGATTAATAAAAATCATAGGACCAGAACCACTGTTTATGTGTGTTTGAATATTCTCACTTAGAGATGAGAATGAAAGATACTTTCAAATCTTTATTTTGAGGGAGAAGAGGCAAAGAAATTCAAACTGTTAAGATACTGGTAACAGTAAGGAATTCAATGAAATATATAATAGTTGCTGACAAGTTTAAGCCATTAAAGAGACGTGGTATGCAATAGGAGCTCAGGTTTATTCCAACTGACAGATAAATCCTGTTTTAAAAATAGCTTTTTGTGATCTGAAAAAATGATCAGAAGAAAATTCTGAGTATGTAAAAAACCATAATAAATCATCTGCATATGGGGAAACTATATCAGATGATGCCAGTTTAAATATCTCATGAGGAATTGAGTTAAGATTAGCAGCAAGGATCTCAACTGAAGTTTAAAGCAGAAGGCTACGTATAAGGCAGACTAGTCTTTGCTGTGCAATGACAGAGAGACATCTTGATCTGACCACAACACATGGCTAGGCATGTGTTCTCACTTCTATCTTCACTCTCAAGTTGTGTAAGCATGGAAGGAGATGCAGATGACCTGTAATTGCCTCTACTTTTGTCCAAATGACATGTAAAAGTTACATGTAAAAAGACAAATATTTCAGTCTCTAGTGTTCTATTATAAAGAGGTTATTTCTTCATATGTAATTTTTAAAGATTTGTGTGACTTTAGAAATCTATTTCTGGAAACAATAATAATACATGTGTATTTACTAATATACTGTTTACTTTTGAATTTGCTTGCATATAGTCTTATAATTTTTGTTATTTTTTTAATTCTATGATTTTTTAATACACGTGCAGATTCACACATCATCACTGTCATTGGACAGTTTCTTCACCCCAACACACTCCCTCATGCTCTGCATGTATAGTCACACGTTCATGCCATCCCTAAACCTGAGACCCAAACCTGTTCTTCATCACTGAAGTTTGTTTTTCAGATATCGGAAATAACATGATGTATTATGTTACGTGTTATGTGCTCTAACTTTGAGACTGCCTTCTTTCATACAATGTAATTAATGCCTATGTGATTCATCCAAGTTTTTCCATGTATCAAAAATTCATTCTTTTTTTATTAATGAATAGTATTCCACAGTATAGTTGTACCATAACTTATTTTACCTACTTATGTACTGAAGGATATTTGGACTGTTTTTAGTTTTGGAAATTATTAATACAGATGCTATAAATATGCATGTGCAGGGTTTCTTTGTGAATATGCGTGTTTTCATTTCTCAAGAATAAATAATGAGTAATAGGGTTACTAGGTCATATGGTGAGTGTGTGTTTAGTTTTTTCAGAGTAGCTGGAAATTAAAAACGTTACCTTCACATCCAAAATTTCTTCATAATATTGTTTTTGTGTTTAAATGTCAAGCATATTTTAAAGAACTCAAGTGAAGAAAAATAATCTATTATATTTACCCAAATATTTATCATATCTGCTTCTCATCCTTTATATCTCATGTTCCATAGTTGCTTCTGCTATCATTTCCCCTCCTTCCAAAGAACTTTAAGTCATTATTCCCTCAAATGATATGAGTAATATTTACATCACTCTTTCCCTTCTCCTGCTGGGATCTTGATCATGCAAATACCGCATATTTTGTTATTATCATGCAGTTTACTTAGGCTCTCCCAGTAAGTGTTTTATTTTGGTTATTCTGTTTTAGTGGGCAATTATCCTGGTTAGATTCAGGCCACAGGTTTCTACCTGTCCCCTGTGTGCTGTGGTTCCAATATTCCAATGTCAGTCAAGCATTCAAAGTTTTTGCAGTGGTCTCATTAGCTCCCACTCAGTGGTCCATCTGGGAATTGGGAAGTTCCATTAGTTCAGTTCTCATCCAGTAATCTAATCTATCAGCTTCATTCTAGGTTTTGGGGATGGTAGTTAGGATAAAATCACAGACGTGTAGCTAGGGAAGAAAGCTGGAGTTCGGAAGCCACTTCATGGGATTGCTTTCCCCAGTCTCCTGCTTGGCTTTGCAGTCTCCCTGGTTCTTTCTGGTTCCCTAGTACTGTCATTATTGGTCCTTCATCCAGAAGCCATTCACTTCCATTAAGACCATGTCTTGCCACAGGCTAAGCAGTAACGAGGCGGGCAGAGATCTCGAGAGGGAGAGAGGAAAAGAGAGGAGAGAGGAGGAGAGCAAGAGGCGGAGGGAGAGAAAAATCAGAGGAACTGACCCTGCCCTCTTGAAAATGCAATTCTCTTCAACCTGGAGGAAGGGTCCTTCCCTGAGAGTTTGGCTTTTATGTTTTTCTGTGACTGTTGCGATATCACCATGGGGTTACCCGAAGACGAGACCATGAGAGATTGAACACTGGGTTATTTCTATTGTTTAGAAATTGCAAATAAATCTGCTATAAACATGCATGTGTATGTTTTGGTATAAACAAATATTTTTATTTCTCTAGGTACAATACCCAGGAAGAAGGATGTTGGATCAAAGGGTAAGTAATGTTTTACTTGATATGACTTGCCAATCAATTTTGTAGTGACTTAACATTGCATATTCCCAGCAGCGGTGCATGAGGGTTTGAGTTCTGCATCCCGGTCTGTACTTGGTATTGTTATAATTTTCGTGTAGTTATTTTAATAGTTGGGTAGTGGTATGTCACCATGGTTTAAATTTGTACTTTTCTAATAGCTAATGATGTTGGACGTCTTTTCATGTGATTGTTTGCTATCCTTGTGTCCTCTTCGGTGAAGTATCTGTTTAAGTACGTGGTTCATTTTGCAAAATTGAATTGTTTATTATAATAGTGGGAGTTGAGAGTTCTTTATATAGTTTAGATACAATGCTTTGTACATGTGTGATTTGCAAATATTTTCTTTCAATCCACATCTTATCTTTTCATTCTCTTGAAAGTATCTTTGATGGAGCAAAAAGTTTCGATTTTGATGAAGTTCTTTTTATTATTTTTGTCGTAAGATGTCCTTTTGGTGCCATTTGTAAGAACTCTTGTTCTAAATCCAGTTTCTTCTGAAAGTTTCCTAATTTTTAGTTTTATGTTTAGATTTAGTGACTATTTTGAGTTCTTTGTATGAAGGGTGAGATTTAGATCAGAGTTCATTGTTTTTATCTATGGATGATCAATTGTTCCAATACAATCCGTTGAAAAAAACCACCTTTTCTCCATTTAACAGTTTTTGTCACCTTTGTTAAATATCAGAAGGTGATATTTGTTTGTGTCTATTCCTGCATTATCTATTTTGTTCCTGTGATTGATCTCTTCTCTTTGCCAATACCACCTGCTTGATTACTGCGGCTTTTTAGTAAGTTTTAAAATCATATGGTATTTTTCCAACCTTATTCTTATTTTTTCAAATTATTATAGCTATTTCACTTACTTTATTTTTACATCTAAATTTTAGACAATCAGCTAAGACAAGCCATTTCAAAGAAACAACTCATGACTTCAATCTTAACCAACATGGGATGAAATCACAGTTTCAATTGCTTATTTAAGAAAAAATATGAATATTTTATTTTCCAAATTATGTGCATTTGACTGTTCCAATAATTGGTTTGTAGAATATTAGTTATAAAAAGTTAAAGATTAAAATATACTCATATTTTATATAACATATATACTAGATCAACTACCAATTGTGTTACTGATTTATTTGAAATTGATGTATTTCCCATATACTACTGTGTTCATGGACAAAGATATAATGCCATAGTAAAAGTAAATTTAATAGTTAAAAATTAAAAGCCTGGAATTGAGTTGAACTCATTTTGTAAACATCATTGCCAATGATAGGATTTGGGTTTTGGTGCCCTCAAGATGAATAATGTTACGTGTTTTGAAATACATAATCTCCCATTATGTCAAGCACTTTCTGTGGTCCAGCTACTGTACGACCTATTTTCTGTTGGATCCCACGTACCTCCATGGAGCCAAAAAAGCCAGGTTGTTTCTTTCATTGCCTCTTTTATAATGATCCAATTTTCCAGAATTGGATCAAAGGAAACATTTACCTGTGATTTTTTGGGAAAAAAGTTTTTCCTCCACAAGGATTCATGGAAAAATGACTGTTTTCATCTTCCCTGGTGTGATCGTGTCTCACATGTCTCTTGGAGCAACCATCCTGTGACAAGGAGAGAGGAATCGTGGCCATGTTTAAGATTGCTGATGTAACAATAAAAAAACACCTCTGTCATTGATGACACTTCTCAGTTGCTGAAACCCATTCTGGGACTGCCAATTGCTTCCAGCAGCAGTATTTGAAATTATAATTTATGTTATTTTCAAAGCAACTTTTGGTTAGACATCTTGTTATTTGCCATCAAAGGTCTCCTAATGGATATATCTCTATAAGTGTACAACCAAGTTGAAAATAATTTCATTAGAATTTCTTAATTTCTCTCCGGGAGTAACTCTTAATAAGATAGCTATCCAGGACCTTTTTTAAAGGCCATGAAATAATAACAGTACTGATCATACACTCTACTCTGCCTTCCTCTATTGGAAAACTATTCTTCTTTACTCATACAGAATTTCGCAGTTGTGATTGTGGTTATAATTAAAGTAGGGTGATAGAGTGTATGAGTAAAAGGGCCACACTTGGAGTCTTCAGATCTCAATCCTGCTCTTTGCAGTAATTTTCTCCACTGATTAGGGTGACTCATTAAGCACTCTGTGCTTTAGGCTCCTCAAGTGAAAAATGACACGTCTTATGGAAATGCTCGAAACTCTATGGGAGACTAACCCTCGCATTATACCGCACTACCATTCACAACACGAACATACTGGACTCCTAAGTAGCAAGAGCTCGGATAAGACCCAAGAATAGGAACTGTCATTGTATTGTATCTGAAAGAGGTTACCAATGTTCCTGCGATGTGGCATGCTGTTTGGGATTCCTCTTAGATTCCTATTTTTGGAAATCACAAACTCTTCATACTCTTTTGGTTTGCTTTTTCCTATGCCAATGATGGAATGTGACAAGCCTGGCCTTGTCTGTCATTTGAGATCAATTTGCTCCCAAGGACAAATTAAATCTATGATTACTATATAGGAATGGTGTGAAGAGGCTGAGGAGTCCACTAAGCCAACCACATTCTTATCTTAAATCAGAAGAGAAAATAAAAGCTGTGTTTGCTTTAAACTAGATCACTGCTCCTTAATGTAGCTCTTTTCTTTTTATTCTGTTGCTGATTCCCTCAAAGCTTCCACATATTCTCCAAGCCCTCAAGTAATCAGACCACATCATCTGAATATCTGGTCTATCCTGTGCAGTCACTGTGTCAGTGATTGGCACAAGCTGATGGAAAGAACAACTGATGATTAATCTGAAGAGATAGGGCTGTACTTTCTCATTGAAGAGACCTCTATCTTTACAATGAACTGAGGAACTTTTGCCTAAACTTTAGGGATGCATATCCCTTAAGTACATAGTGAGAAATGCATAAGAGCTCTGGCAAAGATGATAGGAAAGAACACCGTAAGATCTCTTAAAAAATTGATTGCAACATGGTGGTAGACAGATTGGCAGAGTAGGAAGAGTAATTGGAAGAACATGTTGTTGGAGGAGACCAAATAAGTGGCACTGTCATGAAGTGGTCTCATCTCTTGGCTAAGATTTTAATCAAGACTCACATGAACATCAAAGATACTAGTTTTTACATAGGTATTAGATCATATTTGAGATAACCAAAGAATTAACTCATGCTTTCTTTAGCAAGTGTGAATTTTGTGTCTGAGGTGCTTTAATAGGATTACAAAGATTATAAGGTCATCATCTTGGTCTTCAATAGGCTTAAATCTAGACAAGAAGACCAATAATAAAATAAATATGATGACATTATATCTAATATAGAGGCAAATACTTGCTGTAAAGTCTGGCAAATAATCACTACTTAATGAATGTTTAAAACGAATACATGAATTAATGCAAGCATGTGTGCAGTAATTTGAATGATTGTTAATGCCATTAGAAGAAGGTTTAAGAAGTGTTTATTTGTGAAAGTTGTTCTAGAAAAAAATGGTTGGAGTTGATCGTGGTGAGCACAGAGGGGAAGAAAATATTAGGCACAAGACAGTGTGACCACAGACTCAAAGGTTTACATTGTAGAATTGTATTTGTGTTTGGCACAAGTCTGCCTCAGAGTATTCCTAGATGTATTGCAAATGTGTAGAGGGAGTATCCTGGTGACTCCCTACATTTACCAAGATGAGGAGAAGTATTTGTAGTCAGTTGCCCATGGAAACTTTCCTAGTTACTAACATGTTGGGAATTTTCCTAGTTAGCTTTGAGAAAGCTATTTGTTCATTCATGAGGCCATGCATTCTTGCAGTCAGACATATTTGTTGAGTGAATATTTACATGAAAATCTGTGTTACTATGTCTGCAAAGCTTTGCAGCTCAGCATGTTTCCCAGGAACAAGAAGCATGTGCATCACCTAGGAGCTTGTTAGAAACGCAGATGAAGAGAGCCAGCCTCAGACTTACTGAAATCAGATGCTGCATTTCAACAAGATTCCCAGAGAGTTCATGTGAATATGTCTGAGGGATACAAAGGAAGTTTGCTTACATCTTTCTAGAACTTCCCAGTCCACTAGGGGAGATAAACTATAGGGTTTGGCACAAATAACAGCCCTTTTTTATGAGCTGATAATCTATACCCAGTATTTTATTACAAAATCATAAGCATGTAATTTTGTAACATAATAGTATAACACTCATGCACACTTTACGTGACATTTTAGGTGAAGTGTGCAGCTAGGTGTTTATCTCGTGCAAAATATTCATGTGCTGGATTTGGATTACTTCTACCAGACCCTGTACATGTACAAATAATCATACTGTATTACCAGTGCCCATATGGCACATGTGTGACACAGTCTGGCACAGACTTTAAAGTCAGACTATCCCTAATTTAAGAAAAAAAAAATCTCAGGTGCTTGTTTTATGTGGGAGTTTGGGTGACTTACTTTTCTTTCCTCTGATTCAGTGGGCTATTAATGATGACCACTTCACCAGGCTTTTCAATGTGCTGTACCTGGAGCAGAACAAGCACTGATTAAATAATGATGATTATTCTGGAAACTTAAAAGTTCACTGTTTGCAGGTAGATATGCTGTTGTAGATAAATTTTATGGAAAGATAATATTTTATCTCTTATACATAGAATTTTAATATAAGGTATTAAGAATGCATAAGAAAGGAGATAATTACCTCTAGTATGATTTCAACTATGAGAAGCTATCTTTTTTGCACATATAGATACTGCTGAGAGTCAACAACTTTATATGTTATAGCCGATCATCTGTCATGAAATTTAGACCTAATCATCCATTAAGACCTATCATCTATCTGCAAATTTGATAATGTAGCATAAACTGCATAGGTTGTTCAAATGCATTACTAATTTTATTGTTTCAAAATACCTTTAAAACAAAATCCTTTTCAAAACAAACCAACTGCCTCTTACAGTGTACTTAGTTTAGAATTAAAATTAAGTTACTTGGCCTTTTTGCTGCTCGAAGCATAGTGAGGCTTCGTAAAAACCATGAAATCCAGGCACAGGTGTTCATTCACAGTGAACAGGCAAACACATGCCTTGGAATTTGGTGCAATTTGTCAATTTAAAGATTTTTCTTAGTAAAACATAGATTTCTGTATTTTATGCATTGTTTGATTGAAGAAATTGTAACTGAGTAAAATCATTTCGTCAAACCCACCTGGGTTATCAAAGCCATCCTGGGTAATGACAGCCAGCCTTCTCAGTGTGCATTGGCAGGAAGTGCCAGCTCTCCCAGGCCAGGACCCAGGCAAGGGAAGATGTCCAAATTCAGCTGATGAGACAGTGACTGATAGTAGCCATTTAATTACTGCATTACGATTTTTCTAAATTTTTAGATATAACTGCTATAATTAGTGCTCATTATAGAATTGCCCAGATTATGAGTAAAACAAAAAACAAAAACAATATGTGCTCTCCAGGGAGAAACGTGAGCATTGTTGTTTATGGTTCTAACCTTTCCTTCCTCTTCCAAAGCACTGTTCAACTCAAATGAAAGTGTCTTCCGCAGGCAGTAGGAAGTTGCAAGGAGACCAGACTCAGGTGTAGCAAGCCGAATTCAGGGCTTCCTCACCCAATAATCCTGAGTTTCTGGGGTGTGTGCATTTCCATCCTGCTCAGGGTATGCTTTTAATCAATACACTGGTTTTCTTTTTCTTTTCTTTTTTTCCTTTGGGAGCCTATACGAGCGGATACTAGGCACTTCCATTTGCCTTCCAAATGGTTACTCAAGAGAATGGAATTTTTGCTATAGGCAAGAGATAGACAAGCAGTTTGAGCTGCTGAAATCTTTTAGGTTTTGGGGTATGATGAAGGCCATAAAGCTGGTTTAGTGGGCCACCGGTAGACTTTAGGTTATATATAAATTATACATAAAATTTATGAGTGATCCATAAAGAGTTTGGTTGTTTGGGAGGAAAAAATGGTGACATAATCTGTCCATAATGTTTTCACAAATTTTGCTATATGTAAATCATAAGCTTAAAAACGGTATCTGTTTGTTTGGTTTTGGTTTCGGTGTTGTTGTTTGCATGAGGTAGATGCAGGAAAGCACAGAGAGTTTATTGAAACTAAAGAATACACTTGAGACAGAAGTGTGGGAGAACTCAGAGAGTGAGGTGCACTGAAATGGCACCTGTTTTTAGTAAGACGGACTTGCAGCGATTTCACATATCTTTCCGTTTACAGGTTACTCCTTGTCTTAACCTAAGTATTTACCCATCTTTAGAGTGTGCTATTGTTTTCATTTGCTAAATGGGCACTTTCATTGTTTTTGTTACTTTACATCTTAAGTTATAATGAGGTCTGGCAACTCAAAAACAAAAGCAATGATAAACGTAACGAAAGCTCACAAATCCTACTATTTCAAAAATTGACCATAAATCTGAGTGTGTGCAAAAGTGAATCTGTTTGTGAGTAACTTTATACAAATATCCAAAACAAAAAGTGAATGTGAAATATAGTAGAGATATCTAAAAATTAAATTTCTTATAAAGGCAAACATTGTCTATTAAAAATTTGTCCAAAGTGTCTTCAAGCCCTTGATTATTTTCCTGATATTTTCAAATAAAGCATATTAACTTCTTCATTTTGTCAATAGACTTTCCTGAACAAGTACACAGTAATGCTGTTCAGGATGATTTGGATAGATATAGTCAAGAAGATAAACCTATGAAGGCATCATCTGAAGTTTGCTTGTGACAAAAATAAGTAAATAAATTGCTTGTTGCAGCTTATGAAATAACCCACAATGTCAGTGTCCTCGCAGAGAAACAAAATGAACTCTTGTCAGAAATCCTTAATCAAATGACATCTTTGACCATCCAAGATGGTCAAATTTTTAATGACACTCATAGTGCTAGTAAAGACTACTTGTACAATTTCTAATACATTACTCAAGTGGAATATTTTCGTAATATAATTGATTACTTGAAGAGTTTTAACCTATTAATGGAGACTAGAATATGATTTCAATGTGGTAGATGACATATCTGGGCTTAATAGGTAGAGAAAAACTTGATGCAAGTGACTCAATTGCTGAGAAAGGTTTTCTTTTCCATAACATGATCGTTGTTTTCATTTATCTATGAATCACACCTGAGATTTGAGACAGACTATAATAAAATCCTTTCTAGAGCTGAAAGCAATAAATAAGTGGATTAGGAATCTATTTATTCTTATGTCCCAAGATGAACCATTTTAACTTCCCAGTTTTTGAGTATAATAATCTTATCTATTTAGCTTATGTATGATGCAGCCCATGATAATAATTTTATGTAGGAGAATCTTTTTTTTTTATGATTTCATGATTGATCTCAATATACAGAATTATCTAACATAGCCATCAAATAGTTACTCCCACTCCAGACCACATATAATCGTGAACCACTGCAGCATAATTTAGCAAAAACAAAGGATAAATAAAGAAACTGACAGAATCATGGTCGAGCTACTTATCATGAATTCAGATAAAGGGAATTTATAGAAACGCTGAAAATTATATCTCAGGAATCTCTTCCACCCATAGAAACCTCACTCTTTTGAATTCCTTGACACTTCTCTTCTATAGTAGACTCTCACTTAATTGGAACTAAAGCAACTGGCATAACTCTCAAGTAACTGGTAAAAATTGATGATTTTTTGTGGTAGAGTTTTGCCGGTTGCTTGAGAGTGTTGAGTACATTTCTTTGGCATTTGCCAATCTCCGTGGGTGCTGGTTAACTGAGAGTCTACTCTTTTATCAATTATTTTCTTATTTTTCTGTGCTTGGCTTTACTTTTCTTCTTTATTTGATTTATATTCACATCATATGTGAGTCTTACTATTTATAACAAGACAAACTACTCGTGCAAACTATAACCTGTGGACTCTACCTGACCCACTGTCTATTTTTCAAAATAATGTTTTATTGGAACAAAACCACACCAAACTGTTTATGTATTGCCTATGCTTGTTTCAGGTTAACAAGAGCTGATTTGAATAGTTGGGACAGAAAACATGTAGACCAGAAAACCAAAAATATTTCTTTTTACCCTGGCCCTTCATAGACCCTCGTTCTAAGTAAAGTAAGTTATTCAGGGCAAGAGATTTAGTGTTTTTTTCAAATACTTTATGAATAAGTTGTCTCGGGTTTAACACTATCTGGTATTTTTATAGTGAATTTATCAACCATTTATAAGTACTCTTAGGATACTTTGACTAGTGTCACTCATATGCAAACTACCTTCAGTCAAGTTAAAACCCACCTGGAAAATTATCACAATCAGAAGTTTTATCATATTTCCTACTAGGTTGGTAAAGTAAGCCTGGTAAGTTGTCATAGAACTGAAGCAACACATTTTGACAGTTTCCAATTAGCAACCTCAACTCTTTCTCTGAACTAAGACCCATTTTCTCCCCCAGGTAGAGTAGAGTTACTGTAAATCACAGGGACACAGCGCACTCACCCATAAGGCCTCGTATAAAGATACTCTCGTAAAGCACGTGCACGCTGCAGTTCAGCCTTATCGTAAAAGCTCACTGGGGGTTCTGGGGCCATTTTCCTGCTTGGGCAGTTCCCACGTCTTAGGAGTGTACTTTCCCTTTTAATAAATTATCTCTTTGTTTCACCTTATTTTCCTTTCAATAATACTGCTTCTTGATTTCGCCTCCAAGAAAAAATAAAACTCATTGGGGTGCACTGAAAACTCTACAGCCATTCAAGTCTTTTTATCTGTTGTAAGTGAATGATTTTTAAATGCAAACTTTTTCTGTTAAAGAGAGTAAAGTAAAACCTGCACATTTTGGAACATTTTAGGCCCAGTCTTCCGCTTTCTGGATGATACAGACTGAAAGCAGGATCATTACATTTTCAGTCACATCCAGAATCTCCGATCTGTAAGATTAAAGTTGGCCTATTTTTAAATTCTTGCAGCACATCGCCACAATAGCTTACTCACAAATGCAGGGCTGGGGTGGGGCTATTTCTTCATTTGATTATTGGAATAATGTGGCTATTTCAGTTATGTGGCCATGAAGTGTTTTAGCTTTGTACATACCAAAAGTGTATTTCTGATACCTAAGAATTTTAGGAGCAAAGAGACATTTAAGAAAATCAGACTACTAACTTACATTCAAGTCATAGTTTTAGAGAAAGACAAGATTTTAAGGAACATTGGGTCAATTTTACAGATGGGGAAAGAGAAAAAAGTAAAGGGATTTTTTTCAAAGCTAAATAGCCAGTAGCAAGATGAGGATGAGATACCTTTTCCCCAGTTCCTGATCAGACAACCATACGTTGCTGTCTTCAGATGGTATTAACCCCCATGGAAGATTTCATTCATTTTACACCTATTTGCGAAGAAATGGATGAGCTTTCACTGAGTCTGACTGAAAGAGATAGACACCATTATTCACACATGGCAGCTAACAAAGTTGAAGATTAGATGTGAAAAGTGATTTGTCCATGTCATGTTCTCTTCTCTGGACTCCCACTGAGGTCACTAGTTTCTGCAAGAAGGCTTATCTCAACAGTTTTCTTTCACAGACAATCAAATGATGTATTTTATAACTATGTGGCCACAGGGTATACACTGATTTAGATGTAGAAACTAGAAGATAACCATGTGTCACTAAAATTATCTGTACATATCACCAATTACCTGAGATTATGGTAGTTTGGAATAACACTGCCCTACAGAAAAACACAATGTGAGAAAATTCATTTCTCTCAGTCAAAATTTTTATTTTCTACCTATCAAGGTGGTACATACCATTCAGATTGTGACATTGTTGACTTGTGTATTGTACTCTTTCTTTTTGGCATAGAAAAGCCTTAATATAGTCTTGTAAACTTCTTCTCTGCCTTCTCTATCTCCCACAGTTAACATATCTGGGTTTGACTTTAGTCTTCATAAACTCACTTTGGGTCAGTAATTTGTTGAGGAGCAGGAATTATACAATATAAAATATATGAAAATATGTATTTAATAAGTTATAAATAAATAAATACACATCTAAAGACTGGCATTTCATCTTAGTAAGGTCTCTTCCAAAAACCACCTTGAATTGTGCAAAGAGTGGCTCTGTGTGCCATTTCCCTGAATTGCCTGCCTTTTCACAACTTTTTGATGTGTTCCTCTAGCTTGGAAATAATCTTACAGGAAGCATGAACAAGAGGAAGCAATGTTCTGATGATTACAGAGATTTTATGACTCAACTAAATCAATGAAATAAATCAGTTAAATGTATATCTTAATACTATTATTATTTTTTTAAGCCGACTAATTTCTCTGTTGCATGTACAGACTTTTTTAGAATTTTCAGTTCTGGTTATTAGTAAATTATGTTCTAAGTTTAAATCAATGCTAATAGTGTGTGTGTGTGTGTGTGTGTGTGTGTGTGTGTGTTGTGGATGTTTTAAGGAGGACTATCTACTGATGAACTGATGATCAAACCCATTTTGCTGTAGTGGAACTAAATATTTTTGTCCTTAGACATATTTTGGCAATTACTATTAAATCAAAGAATGTACAGATTTTTTTGTTTTGTTTTCTTTCTTTTAAATATTTAAGGCCATCATAGTTTTTTCTTTTTTTAAATTTTCATGTAATAGGAGCAAGGAGACAGAAGAAAGAGTTGAATTTTACTCTAATTTTACATTAAGGATTGTGCAGTTATGGCCTTAGCTAACTTGTTTCTGTGGCAGATGTTGATTATATGACTTTTAGTGCAAGAAAGAATATAATTTAGTTGTTTTCATGGAAACTGCTTTTTAAATCCAGATACCAGCCATGCCTCCCACTTCTTTCTGAGGAAACCAGCCACAGAAGGTTATTTCTGTATAGATTTATCTTCTTTTTTTTCCTGTGTTCTTCCCAGGTAACAACAAAATGGGTCTAATACTAGAGGCAATCATGGATTAGTTGGTAATAAAAGATCAATTACCCTAGAGGTGATTTACTCTAAGTCCTCCCAATACCCCCCAAGGATGGTCAAGAAAAAAGGAATCAGGAAACATTGAAGTAACAAGAGGAAAATCTATGCTTTTCTGGAAAGATTTAAAGAAAACTGGGTCATTAGAGTACCTTGAAGAACAATGAAACACTTTTCCTGTCATTCTTAAAATTCTGACATACTCCAGTCTAAATTTCTGGGACCCAAAATGACTATGGTATTGTGAAACAATAGTCCCATGGTTCTTAATCACCTATGATTTCTAATCATATCAAAGAAACCAGGCAATTAAAAAACAAACAAACCAGAAATGTGTTTTAGAAAAGAAGCTTCATTTACTACGCGAACACTGATGAACTAGAAAAGAACAGGTGTCATCAATAATAATCTGCTTACCTTTATTAGCAGTAAAAAGGGCACTAGTGTTTACATATTCAATGGTCTTTCCTCCGCTAATGTGACTTTCTAGACTTATCTTAAAGTGCAACCCCAACTTTCATTATGTATTCCAGAATAATTACTTGATGATCTGTCCATCAATTATAGCTCATGGCTCCCACTCAGCTTTTTTGCTCCACCTCTTTTCTATTTTTCTCTCTTACCCTAATTGGTGACAAAACCATATTCACCTCTGGCCAAATGCCTTGCTCACCAACAAATCATCCAGAATACGTAAGAACCTGTCTCTCCCTCCACACATGCACCTCTGTTACCATATTCTGTCCTGTATTTCAGTAGCTTTAGCACTTAACCTGCTTCTGTCACATGATCATTAATTTTTTTAGGGAACCGGTACTAATTCTATGGGTCTCTCTATTCCAAGGGAACTAGAACAAAGACCATGACGTTGATGCTTCAAACATATGATGAGTTGAAGAGAAGTGAATTAATTGACTCTCATTCTTTCTGTCTAATTGTGTTGTATTTGCCCATTTAGTAGTTATTGGAGTAAAAGTAATGAGCTTCATTCTTTTGAGGATATTACATTTCAGAATAGCTATTTGTCTTTAATTTTTTTTCAAATATGGTTTAAGGGGAATAAAAATAAATACCCTCTAAGAAAACCATATGGTAAAAGAAAAAAACACAAAAAAACACAAAAATCTGTTTCTTAACAAGGTAATAAATAGATGACCAGATTTCCCCTTTTAAATGAGACAGAAAACAACAATACTGCCCTGTTTCAAATAGAACGTCTGGTCAGCCTACTGACACCTTGAATTTAACCCAGTGAGACTAGGCTGACCGTATGTACTGTTTGAAACAGGACAGTATCATTGTCCTCTGTCCTGTTTAAAGTGGTACATCCGGTAAACCTAATAATAATATAAAACTCACTAATTAGCATCTTGCCAATGGCACAATAATTGCCTTAATTTTATTGTCTCATTAATTTATTATTTCTTTCATCCAGCATATATATCAAGCAGATTGCAGAAATTTCCCCGTGAATAATTCTCATGCTAAAAAAATGAATTATTTATTTATTATGAAGATATTAATGGTCTGAGGCTTTGCAGAAAATAGTAATTGCTCTGTTTTATTTGTCTCATTTATTTTAAAGGATTTTTTTTTTAAAAACAATGCATTACAATTACCTTGGACTTTCTAGCCTTTGAGAGCTGCGATGTATCTTAGATATTTATTTGCCTAATGTGACATAGTCAGTAACTGAATAATAATTATCTATGCAAATGTATTTTATACATTTTTTTTGCCTTCCCTTAATTATGATGCTTTTTCTTGTGCTACTAAGGCTCTTGGTGCTTCTACTTTTGCTGGAGCAGTTGTGGTGGTTGGCTTGCCTATTTTCCCTTACACTTGACTTTTCTCACTAATAAGTGTATTTTCAGTATCTACCGGAAACCTACTGGGCACTCAGTACATGTTTGGTGAAAGAATGAAATGACTTGTTTCAAATATACATGATACATATCTGATTAACATCTATTTCCAATGAATTACTAAACTATTTCCACTCCGTGAATTTCTTAAATCCAAGTTGAACTAAGCCCTAAATAAGATTTTTAAATATTTATTAGTCTTTCATCAAGCAGTAAATTACCTTAATCCTTCTGGTTTTTCCTATTCTCACTCTAAACACCTCTTTTAGAAAACCACACCCAATTCAGCAACCAAAGCAAAATGATAATAACTAAGTAATCCCCAGCATTTGCTTTTCAGTCTTAAAATACTTGCAGAATAGTTAGGGTAGAACTGTTTGATTTCTAGATCATGAAAAGCCTGATTTCTAAAATTTATGTCATTCTAACCAAATTCGCAATAAAAACATATTTGATGCTTCCATGATTTTCATATTTTTAATATAGTAAAAATGTGTTCTCTAAGTAGTCAGTCATGTGTGAAATTAAACACATTTTGAATATTTTCATTGCATTTTACTAATAGCTTAAAAGCAACAGTTATTTCTAAAATATCTGTTATATGCTTTAATGTTTGCTGAAATGTGGTTTACCAGTTTTAGAAAATAACTGGAAGTTCAGTTATTTTATTTTATTTTTTTCTGAGTAGAGGAGAAACTTGGGGATTTGTGCAGAATGGCCACAATGGCTGTCTACAACATTTGCCTCACTTTCATTTATTATACACGAAGCACCCATTGAGGGATACTGCTGAATACTCTACAATAGAGGTCTGGGTACTCCATGTATAAACCTTTCTAGAATGCTATTGGAGATGGAATTGGGAGAATGGATTGCCTGACAAGTGATTGCACAGTTATGAGAAATTAGGAAAGATACTACATTTTCATACTAAGTACCGAAAACGATCAGTAGCTTCTTTCCACCTTTTCTTCGATTTGAGGATTATCAGTTTCATTTCTTGTATGTTGTCATCTCCATTAGGGCAGGTATTTTTGTATTTTGGGTGGGGTGTATGTTCTATTACTACTGTATACCCAGCATCTAGAAAAACACCTACCACATAATAGGAAACATAACATGAATTGAATGAAAGAAAGAAGTGATTTCATTACGTTTTTTTAAATTAAAATGTCACCCCTTGTAACATTTCTACATGTCATTTTTGTGGCTAAATCTTCATTAAACTCATAAATGAAGACAGACTAAGCTCAAGATCATTTGTTTTCATGACTTGAACCATCTCCTCTGTAAATAGCTCCACCTCTCCATGTGCTCCTCATCCCTTCTCTGTAAACCTCCGGTCTCCCTTTTGTTTTGAGTCTCATTTTAGATTCTTAATTTCAGTAAGCCCCAGTTGAAATCCATGCATTTTGTCCCCCAAACTGATCTTTATCTGGATTCACTTTTGATTAATGGTTTAACAGATACCTATACTATTCCATTTGGAACTATTTTTGATGCTTCTTTTAGTCTTTTTCTATATTTAGTAACTCATTACATACTACTCTGTTCTGTTTAATATCTCTATGTTCAGTATAGCTGCCTGAGGCCCTAATTATCTTTATTCTTGTCTACTTCAATTAATTACTCTTTAATTAATTACTCATAAGCCGACTCGCCTTGTCTTTCTAAAATATAAAGTAGATAACATTACTCCCTTCCTCAGGAGTCTTCAGTGTCCACTCATTGCCTGTTGTATAAAATCTAAATCATTTTGAATGGCTTTCAATGCCCTCTAACATCTAGCCAATTTTTCAGCATCATCTCCTTTTATATATCCTATAAAACAGAGGATTTTCCTTCAGTCTTCAAAATGAACATATGTTTTAGTATTTCTAGATTTAGCTAATGGTTCAAGTCAAATGCCATTTTTGGATCAACTCTACTCTGAAGCCCTCTGCATCATTTTGCTAATTCTCTGTTACAGCACTGTTTTTTCCAGCTAACACAGTTATTCATATATACTGGTCTCTGGATTGCCTGGGAGTGTTGTGGGGACAAGGATTGTGCCTTATTTAGCTTATTATAATTTCTTCATCAAAAAACAGTATTGAGGAACTGATTTTATTTATTAGTTCAAATGAATATTTTGAGATGTCACCACAATATTAGCATGGAATGACAGCTTCTAAATAATTATGCACAAGGGCCCTATTGCCACCTCTGTTATTATGAATGTTTGAAGCATATGAACCTAATTACTCAGTGAATTGAACCTCTTGAGGCCTGAACAACATGCCACAAGCTGTGCGTGCTACAAGAACATTTTCTGTTTGTGTATTTTATTTCATTTTTAGGTTTTGTTATATTTCAATTTATAATGTACTTAGTATGTGTGACAATTTTAATGAAAAACTACCCCGGGGAAAGCAACTTAATGACACTCAGAATGTTGATTTTATATAAAGAATGCTGAGTGAATCAAATGTAAAGAAATAACTTACTTAATTTGTGAAAATGTAAGTAAGTTGCCTGAGGCGCAAAGTACATGAAAGGATAGGCTTCACTTAAGGGTCATCAGGGGAGTCTTCAAATAGTTGAATTGCCTGTAAAGCCATCCACAGTAACACAAAAAGAAAAGCAAAATAACTCTCTAAAGTGGGGTCACTGAATGGAGATTTTCTGAGAGAGACCCTTAGAAAATGGAACCAAATAATAAAACCATTTAATAATTGAAAGCTCAATAGATGTCTCTATCTATTGCAATAAGTCATCCCCACAGAAGACACCAGGTGGATACCAAATATTTCTTAAAATGCTTGAGAGAATGTTTTAATGGTTGAAAGATCAGTAGAAACATTCTGACACAAAAATTCTCTGCATGGAAATTTCCTCCCTTCCCAGGCAGATTCATCACCCATTCTACCCCGGTACTTGCTACTTAGTACTATGAGGAAACCTCTCCCATTATCATCTAAGTATTCCTTTACCTGTATGACTTCTCCACTAGACTGCAAACAGTCTTATTCAGCTGGTTTTTGGCATGAATTGACTAGATGAATAAAGAGAAAATGAATTTTGTCATGGAAGGGAAGCGATACAATTTGCAATATACTCTCCTTTGTCGTTCTGTCTTATGTTATCAATTAGTGACTGTGAATGTGTGTGTGTGTTTATGATCATTATCTAAGCAAGCATTTACCATATAGTAAATATGTAATAAGCACCAGAGAGATGGATAAGGAAAGTGTAAACTCTGATGAAGTTTATCTTGTAGAGGAAATAGGGCGCTTCATGGAATTGAGAGCAAACTTTCGTACTCTACTAAAATCGGGAAGATTGTTTCTGTGAGGCTAATAAATCCTCATTTACAAAATTTACAAAATTTAACTTGGAGTAAACCTACCCTAACATTGAAATATGGTTGTAGGTACAGAACAGTATTAATTTCAGATATTCTACCAGGTTTTTGCAAAGTAAACCATTAATAGATTTATAATGAGCATTGGCCTTGTGTTAAGAGCAAAGAGGAGTATTTTGCTACTAGGTATATTGAGGCAATATTTCCATTGCGTGTAGTATACTAAGCAAAGGATATTATGTTTAGACAAGTATTTTCTTCTTTTTACTGTTGCTGAGCAACAATGTGCTCAGTCTTCGAGATGTGTATGAGCCTGTGTGTGTGTGTGTGTGTGTGTCGCACGTGCACGTGCACTTGTTTGAAATAATGCTGAGTTCCCAATTGGTTGACCAAGAAGAATGTGTAATATCCCTGACTGTGAGGAAATGCCTGATGTGACAGTGCCTATGTTAGATGCTTCTTCCAGCTTTCTCAGATAATAACTTAGACTGAAAAGTTTAGACTTGCAAAATATGCTATGAATTTCATGTGACTTAAACTGAAGGAAATGGACAGATCATTTGACTAAAGGTGGGAGGTGGAATTTTCTGAAAGAACTCTGGTAGAGTTTTGGAAGAGACATTCTCAGGAAAAAGAATTCTGAGTATGTCCTGAGGTGTGCCTATACAGATTCCCTGCACAGAGTCTATTTGTGTCTCCATGATTTTATCTAGTCTGTGGGAACTGTCACATGAATCATACAGTTCTATATTTTGTTCATGCTGATGGATTCTCTTAGTTCACTCCTGAATCTTGAAACTAGTGGGTAGTGATCCAAAACCAATATGGGGACTGAAGCCCAGTATTTTCAGCAAGTGCTAAGCATCAAAGTGAAAATGAGCTGAGAGCTAAATGGTAAGTGTGTGTGTGTGTGGGGGGGGGGGGTGTAAAAGCTGGATGATGACTCAGTAATAAATGTGAGAAAACATTCATCTTTCTTAAATGCACTGGAAAAGACTCTCCTGGCCAGACTGGAGAGGGTGGGGTGGGAAGGGAAGCATGCTGGAACTTGAGTTGCATACATATGTAGTTGATACCTCTGCAAAGCAATAATACCATTTGCCAAAGATGACACAAAGAGGCCTTGTGTAGAAGTGGTCTGGTTTGGGAAAATGTGACCATGACTGCGTGACTCGTATATGTAAACCAGTTTAACTACAAGAAACACAGAGAGATGATCATCTTCTTTTGTACAAACTTTCTTGTTAATTTTGGCCTTCTGTGCCCAGGAATCTATAATTTTTAGTAGAGCCAGTAGGGTTTTATGTATGTGTCTCCTGTACTGACTTGGTGTGAGAACAGAGTATCAGAATAAATGGAAAAAATTAATATTTCCACACGTTTTATCTATTACATACTAAATGCTCAGATGTTAACTCTACCAGGGGAAAATACTACAAATAAAAATAATAACAGAGGACACTTCTTTTTGTATTAAGCAGCCATTATTTCTTACCATAGTAAATCAAGACAGAAACGGAATCCACTGAAATTGTGAGGTTTTCTAATACTATTCACTTTTTCCTCTTTTCTTGATTTAGATCAAGGATGGTCATAATGTACATTATTTTTAAAATAATACAACCTGTTCATGGTGATTCTACAAACTCCTTTTGAAATCTATCTCTATAAACTTTATATTGGAATATAAATTGGCTTTTCAAGCAAAAACTATTTGCTTTGCAGCATTTTTGCCCGAGGCCTTCTCTAAATCTAAAGCCACTGTAGAGACTTAGGAAGGCTGCATTTGAAAATGCCATCTGCTTTAATATGATATTTAGCTTTTCTTTCTTCATGAAAACATGTGCCATTTATATGCGAGTCTAAAGTTTTAAAATGATCATAATTGCACAACGTTAAGGTGCATTATGACGAAAAGTCATTTTATTAAACAATATTTTTTCTCAGTGCTAAGGATGACATATATATTGGAAATCTGAAAGTTTACAATATTCCCCTTTGGAAGTCAATTAAAGCCAGCAAAGATGAAAAGGAGGTAATCTAATTTAATGTTTTGCAATTATAGTTGATGAAGAAATGTGTTAATCAGGAAAAAATAACTCGGATGACTTCCTGTTAGAAAAAAAAAGAGAAATCAAGAAAGTAAGATGAGCATTCGTGCTGGCAACTTATTTTTTTCTCATACTGACAAAGTGGCAAAGCCATAAGCCAGACATATGCTAAGAAGAGTATCAGGCAAATGGAGTCCCATTCTAAAAGTGAACCTAGATTGCTTAAAATTATACCTTTTTAAAAGAAACAAAACTATGAGCGAATCTGTTTAGGTTGTTGTGAATACTAATACTAAATACAGCATTATAGCTCATGAAAATAGAAATAAAATGAATCCTTAAATCAAATGTATCAATATAAACTGAAGAGTATATTCTATCTCAGTAATTCCTAACAATGTGCTGTCCTGGATTATGAAAAGGTCATAATGTTTTGTTTTGTTTTGTTTTTGTCACTGAAATGATGCTCTATTCAAAATATAAAATACTATTGCAAAAGACATAATTCAACTTCCATTTATGATATAATACTATCGATTTCATTATGATAATACAAGTTGATATTTAATATATATTTCCATGAAATTGTATATAGACTGAACATGGAGTTAAAGAATTTTTCACTTTACATTGTGCTGGTTGACTGTGTTCAGGTGATGAATGAAACTCATTCACAGTATAATAAGGTATTTGGAAAACATATTAGCTCACATTCTCAGAAAGGTAAGAACTGTTTTTCTTCCTGAATAAAAGAAATTATATGAAATGGAGATAGAAATGATTTGGGGCTAACAAGGAATGTAACAAGATACTGAACAGGACCAATGTAGAATGTTTGGTAGGATGTCAAAATGACAATGGACGCTTGAGAAAGGGAATAATAAAGAGACATCTAAGAAAATAAGCAGGGAAAAACCTTTGCATGCTTCATATTGGATTTAAGACTAATTTTGATGCAGCCTAAAATAAAAACAGGCATCGTTATTTTTTTAGTCTACCTACCTGAGTGAAATCATAAAAATAATACCCAAAAATAAAGGTACCATTCAACACTCTTCTTGCCACTAGACTTCATTTGTCCTATTATTCTAGCATCAAGGCAGAAAGGACTCTTCCCACATTGCTAGCCTCTGGATTAAATGGACAGGTGTTGCCATCTTGAGACAGTACCAACTGTCTATTCAGACGGCATGAACCGTACTTTTCGGATCTCACCTTTGTTCCCAAATACTTATTAAAAGCACCTCATTATTCTCAAACATGTTCCAATTTGAAAAATAAGGTCATTATACATTTAGGAACCCCAAGACTGGCATTTGCAAATACAGATCATATTCACATTTTCCCCATAGTTTGCCCATATTGCATATCTTGACATGTGTGTACCTATGTCATATTGCCCAAAGGAGATGTGTGATGAACATTTTTAAAAAGCGCATTCAGTTAAGAATGTTTTAGATATTATAATGTCAAAAAACTTCAAAACTTTTCAACAAAAAAATTTGATATATCGAGTCCATGATATATGTTTGCTGTCATTATTAATGAAAATGTTTACTTTTTTGGTCATCACAGATTCGGGTCTAATTTCCTACAATATGTCAAGAGCAAATATAATTCATAATGATAGTCATATATTATTCATCTTAATATATAAGTATGTGTATGTGAATTTTTTAACCAGAGTATTGTTAAAAGACAATTTGAATGAGTTATGTGGAGCTCACAGTCTCCAGTTGTTCCATTAATTTCCTCTATGCATAATCAATAAAGACATTTATATTATCTGGTTCCTGTAAGTGTTTGTGACAAATGACCAACCCTTAACATTTAAATTAGTAATACCAATTCAGCATAATAAAAAAAAAAGTCTTAGAGTCTGGATTCTAGATCAGACTTTACCAATTAGTTTGTTGACCATGGGTATCTTAGTTAGATTGGGTGATATGATGGAATGCCATGAATTGGGTGGCTTTAACAACAAATTTTTATTTCTCACAGTTCTGGAGGTTGAGAAGTCCAAGGTCAAGGTGCTGGCCAATTAGGTTTTGGGTGATAAACCTCTTCCTGGTTTGCAGGTGGCCTCCTTGTCACCGTGTCCTCACATGGTGAAAGAAGGCAGGGCTCTTTCTGGAGCTTCCTTTATAAGGAAGTAATCTCATTCATGAGGGTTCCACTTAAGCACTTCCCAAGAAAGCCCCACCTACTAATACCTTTGGGGCTTACAATTTCAACATATGAATTTTGGGGGACACAAACATTCAGGCCATAGGAAACATTATTCCCATTCACAAGGGCTATAGCCTCATGATCTAATTACCTCCCAGATGCCCCACCTTCTAATACAATCACACTGGGAATTAAGGTTTCAGTATGAGAATTGAGGGCAACACAAACATTTGGTCCATAATAATGGAAATAGTTTTTCTTATGACTGTCTCAGCTTCTTTTTCTCTAGAATGGTACTAATAGCACTCCCTTATCCAATATATCCAGACTATTGGACATGTGACAATAAATCCCTATACATCACATAGATACCATCCCAGTCTCACACAACTCTAGAAATATTCCTATGTAATAAAATGCAAATATAATGAAGTTCCCAGACCCAGTCTGATATTTGGTGACTAAGGCAAGGATATGAAAAAATAGAAAATAAATTCGTTACTTTTTTCTCCTAAAGGTACTCATTTTGTTGATTTTAGGGTTTCACTCACTCACTCCACTCTACAGTCAGACTGCTTTCACATCAAATGAATTAAAGATGACCTGGTAGTGTGTCCTGCATCTGCCTCATTGAGGAGGTGCAATATACCACATAAGTCTGTCCAAGGACATGTGTCAGTGCCCCTTAGAACCAAAGATGTCACCCCCTCCACCTTGTCTGTGTTTCCTGTCTGGCATCTGACCTTCTGCCCTGCTTTTTGAGTTCAGGGACTTGAATGCGGCTCTTTAGCCAGCGTGTTCTCTCATTTGTTCTTTGTTCATTTCTGCTCACGTAGATCTAGGTAGACAAAGCTTGCACAAGCAGTGTTTGAGATGAAAAGGGTATAAGATTCAAAGATTTTAAAGAACACCTCATTTGACCTTTTCTCTCTTTTGTTGCATTTCACTCAGCAGTTGAACTGACTCAGCAGTAGAACACCAAGCCTCTGAAACCCCACAGCTCTCTCTGGGCCATCTGAAAACCAAGTCCCAGGTAGTGAGTGGCACAGTATAGCTGGACTGTTCACATCAGGATCATTGAAGCAGCTCCCTGCTTTTCATCTCTGTGAATAAAACTGGCCAACTCTTTGTTAGTTAAGCTCTCCTGGTTGACTGAATGCTACAGTAATATTTCCCAAAGATGTTCAGAGGGGAATTGAAAGGGCTCCGAGTAGGAAAAGGCAAATAAAATCAGTGAAGAGTGACAGACAAGTAATCCTGAGTCTGATTGCTTGCCCATATTGAGATGCTGGGTGCAACATTCTCAGTTCTACCACAGTGCAGCTATCTCCCCGAGACCCATAAATCCAGGGGCAATCTAAGAGTCATGGTGTGGCTGAAAACACAAAGGCCAAGATAGTTTGTAGCTGCTTGAAATTTGAAATCTCACCTTTCCTTTATATTGTAAACGAATTTGGCATATGTCTTAAATTTTAAGTTAAACATTAATCTCTATATTCATCAGTGCTGCATAATAAAAATAAGCAATAAATAGTTAATTTAAATTATATTTTAAAATGCACCACATGTTTTGGTTGTATAGTTCCAGAGTTGTTAGTAATTTCCAAATTTATTTAGTCTAACCTGTCATCTAGTAAAGTTCTCCCCTTTCAAATTTACTTTGAAAATCACCAAGACAAGGATTCATGATCTTTTTTAGCTGTTCTTACAAGGAGAAATTTTGACTGAAAGCTATTGAATTTCATCATTTCTTCAAGACCAGCCAGATCATTTCCAAACAACATATTTTTCCCTTTTTAGATTATAGAACATAATTAAATAACATGTCAACAAAATAATGTTACAAACATCCTTGTATTAATCACTCAGAATTAGACAATGTTAACAAACTGTTGTGTTTGTTTCAAATTAATTTTAACATAAAAGAAACAATAGGAAAGGTAAAATTGCTTTAGTCCTCCCCTACTTATTTCCTCCACTTTTTTCTCTAAAAAAAATTGCTAGAAAGTTGATGTGTATTATTTTAGTCCATGCTTATGTACTTTATCATATACATATGAATCCATAAAATATAGTTTTTCATGTGAATTTTCTTACCATAGACATATTTTTATAACTGTGCTTTGTTGTTGTTTTGGTACTTATCAGTGTTGATACATACAGATCTACTTCATTTATTCAGTTTAACTTGTATACTACAGTAGTTTACTGTGTGATTGCAGCATGTCTTACCTATCCATTTCACAATCATTGTGCACTTAGGTGGTTTTCATTATGTTTCAAGCTAATAATGGTGGTATGAACATCGATGTTCAAATCTCCTGGACATGAAATTGCTGGGTTGGTAGAAGTATCCTCAATTTTATTGGAAATGGTCAAAATCACTATAAAGTATGCGTAGTAAACTAAATTTTCTTCAACAATGTATGAGCATACCTGTTATCTCACATTGTCACCAGTAAATGGCAATTTGTACATTTCTCAGTCATATAAATGTAAAGAAACATTTCCCTATTGTTTGCCTGGTTAATAGTGAAGTTAGTGTCTTTTTATGTGTTCATTTTCCGAATGACTTTCCTCTGATGTGAAATGTTATTTCACATACATTGCTTATATCGAGATGTGTGATATTTTCTTAATGATTGAAGGAAGTACTGCCTACATTCGGATATTTAACCTTCCCCAGTGATAAGCTGTATAAATGACATTGTTCCATCTCTCACTTGTTTGGAATCTGACTGTAAAAATTTTAGTATTAATTCATTTTCATTGCGTGTAGTCAAATTTATTATTCTATCCTATATGTGAAGTACTTTCTTTTCATGTTGTTTTAAGAAGTTATTTTTGCTCCAAACCATAAAGATGTTCACATATATTGTCTGTTTTACATGTCCTTATTCTGCAATTTTTAATCTATATTAATTTAAAACTTTTTCTCTCTCTTTTATATGGACAATTTTTTTTTCTGATTAATTATCTAGGTGATAATCTTTCACATACAGAATTATCGCATTATCCTGGGTCTTCTTTCTTCCAGGCCTAACATTTCCAGTTTCTTCATTGGTTATTCCTTATAAAGTTTTAGTCCTTTTAATATTCTATAACTCTCCTTAGAGTGTGTTCCACCTTTTATGTATTCATGAATATGCCAAATAGAACTTCACAGAATCAATCAGGGTATGACTGATTCATTAAATGTAGATCAGATTTAACCCTCCTTCGCTTCAGATGTTGTATTGCTTTTAATGTAACCAAAATTCTAATGCATTTTATGGTCATATTACATTCTGGAGCCCTTCTAAGCTCCTGATATTTAAAACTAACCCTTTGTCCTTTTTTAATGTTCTACTAAAAACATTTTCTTCTTCCAATCCATATTAAGGTTGCTGAAGTTCTGTGTATTGATATTTATTAAATTAATATTGACTAAACTTTATTTTAAATCATAAAACATAGGGTATTGATCTGACATGGACTAAATTCTGATTTTTTCAATGAATACTTGTCTCATTTTACAAGTTGTGTGTGTGTGCACATATGTGAGTTTGTGAGTGAGAAAGATAATTATTATCTCATTTAGAATTCTTGCTCAATCTCTGAGAAATTATATGAACATGGGATTTTTTTTTTCATAGCCCAGAGTATCTATAAAATAGGAAGTGTTATCTCTCTCTCATTATGTTTGTGTATTAAATTAGATAATATATGTAAGGACCCAGTATATAATGTCAGACTGAAAATGAAGATGTGTTTAGTATTACTTTCCTTGTTTCTTAAACTACAAGGGTGTGTGTGTGTGTGTGTGTGTGTGTGTGTGTGTGTGTCTTAATTGTTTCGGTTGGGAAAGAGATGCTAGTGGTCTTTTGTCTCCCTTCATTTTGCTTCCTGAGCTCCAGCTGTCCTCAGAACTGCCTGAAGATACTAGCAGGTTTTCAGGAGACTTTGCTTTGCTATTTCAGCACATTTCGCTACAGAGGTTTTCCTGCTTTTCTTCCCACGAGAAATGACCTACCATTGCTTCTATTTTCTCATCTCTGCTACAACACTGCCTACATTATCTGTTAAACTAGATAAAAACACAGCTAATAGATAATAGCTATTGTTACCATATAATTAACTCACCAAAGCTAATATTTAATTACTTTCGCTAGGTAACATTTTGAAATAAGAGAGACACAAAAGGTGAAAGAAATTTTAGTATTTGAGGAGGCATACATACTGGGAATGCCAAAAAGATTTATACACATTTTGAACAATGTTATCTATGTGTTACGTGAATACCGACGGTCACCACTTTGAGCATTTCTTGTAATTGCAGAAGTCAAACATGACTTTTGTTCATCTTTTGTTGTAGGTGTATATTGAGTATTACAATTTTAATACAGTTATTTTTTCCTTTCTTAAAGTTTATATACATTTTTTGGCACCCTCTGCATATTAATATATGAGTAGATACACATTCTATATATATTTCTTTTGTTGAGCTGTGGTAATAGGCTGAAATTCTCCCACTCTTTCTCAAATAAAGGTAATGGACAGTTTCAGTTCTGAATACTTCAATTTAACATCCCAGTAAATTAAGTAGAAATAGATTTTCTTAGAGTGGTTGTGATTTTGACACATTATTCAATAAAATCAGAGCCATAAGTTGTCTGAATAGTTTCAGTCAGTGCACTGAGATAAGTTAAGCATCCACACTGAACCTATCTTCCCCCACCCACCCTCCAAAAACAACAAATTTAAAATTTCTCCGAATTGGTAGGACTGAACAATAAATGAGTGCTTGGGCATCTATACCATCTGAATGGGCCCAGTGGTCTCTTGATTTTCCCTGGGCAAATCTTGGCATCTACAAGCCTAATTGGTGTCTTACCCTCCGGGATTTTTATTGAATTTTCTGCTCTGCTGACACATTTGAGCAGTGTTGGAGCTATTGTTTGAAAGGGAGCTTTAATCTCATGAAGGTGATGAAATGCTATCATCCTTAGACAGAGTGTCTATTACAAAGGGATCAGAACAAAACCACGAAGGAGTCAGGTGCCAGTTAGGGGTGACCTCTTGAGTATTTCACAGGTGTTCCCATCTTGTTTGCAGGCAGTTGAGTGAGTGTTCATTTACTTTTCAATATTTGCACAAAACTTTTGATTATAAACATTATATGGTACAAATATAAACACATGTACATATACTTCATAACATACTCTGTAAAATATAATACGCTCCTAAATCAGTTATCAAATTCTTGATTACCCTCAGATCTTTACATTCTTAAAGGACATAGCATTCTGAATTTCACTCCCTCGAAATTGAAATGACTGATTTCACTTAAATATCAATGACTGTATGGGTAATGCCCAGCATTTCTGTTTTCAGTGTTGAATTGATGGCTATTCTTATTAATATCTGTTAACATATCAGACATATTTTGGTAGAACTAAGGTAAGGATTTGTCTCTGGAGACATGTGGCTTCTGTAGTAACCATCAATGATAAGCGTCACTTTAGTTTTACTCTGCTTTGCAAGGTCTCTTTTTCTCTTTAGCCTTTTAAAACACCTCTACTGTGTGCTCACAGATCCTTATAAAATCCGTAAAATGGACAGGCAGTTAAATTATCTTGACAGAAAATCATTAGTGTCAACACCATGGATGCAGTCATTCATTCATTTTCCTCATTTAACATATACTTATTGATAATTAGTTGAACCAAGTATATTGATATGCAGCAAGAATGGTACAAAACTGTGTGGGATAGAAATCTTAAAATCAGGAACTTACTGGAACACACACACATACATGCACACATGCACATATATGATGACAATGGCTTTATTGTAAGTACACTATAGATGAATTAAGATTGTGCCAATATTTCTTCATAGAAGGGGAAAGAAATTCTAGGCTGAAGGGATCATGAAAATCTAATAATCAAAATTACTTTGAAATTATATCCTGAATCAGAGATAGGGTCCAAATGGCAGAAATGGTGTTTGAACAGGGGGATAGTTCTATGGCATGATCAAAGACACAGTGGGTTAAAATTCAGGACTTTTTCAGAGACAGCTAAGCACTTCAATTTCAGGACTATAATTTGATTGAATTGCAGAAGGGAAAAATACAGGTTGAGTACATACAGGAAAGCTTTGTGTACTAGATTTTAAAAGTTCAGACTTTATTTGAAAGATTTTAGAAACTCAGAGGTTTGGAAGAACAGGAGACCTGATTCTTAAAAGATCAACTTGGTTGCTTTTTGTGAAATTGATTGTGGGAGAGACAATGGAAGTGAGGAGACATAATAGACAGCTACTGACACAGCCCTGTGAAAGGTAGAATTAAATGTTAACTCCAATTAAATGTTTCAGGATTTGATTTTTGTGAGCCTCTAAATTTCGACACCATTGTTTGCTAGCTGGTGGGTCCTTGGGAAAGTTCTATCTCTCTTAGTTGCAGTTTCCTCATCTGAGGAATGGTGATGATAGTAACAGTAGCTATATTATATGTTGTTGTGAGGATAAATTTAGTTAGTGCATGTAAAACTCTTAGAGTGGTTTCTCTCTGGGACATAGTAAGAGGAATAATGGGCAAATTGTGATCTAACTCTATTTTGTTAGTCTTTAACATCACCAATGAGCAAGGCCAACTTTGTGGTTAAAGAGAGGAAGCAGCTTTCTACACTGCAACATTACCGTATACTTTGTAATACGCCTTGTGTAATTCCACCCCAAAGCCTGCCCCACTTAAGAGGATGGTAGCCAAGGTGCTCGTGGGTGTTGTTTTTACAGTGGTGTTCCACTGTCTAACCGTTACCCTGGTTATATGAGCCATATACCTCAATTCTATGAGGTGTATTTAATATCACCATTTTATAGGTTAACAAATGGGTTCAACAAGACTGTCTGATTATTTGAGATCTTACATGTTGAGGAATAGCTGTAAACCTGACCTGTTCCTAATCCAGCCACCCACAAGCTTATTGGCTGACTTTTAGTCTGCACTTTAGAGTTGGACAATTATAGGGTAATTAGTATAACTCTGTTTAATAGCCTGTAATCAGAAGATCTAGGGTCAAGTCTAAGCTCTATTATTATTCAGATTCTATCAGATGCATCATAATTGGTTAGTAATAGAATTAGTACTAGAGGGTAAAACTTAACTCTAGTATAGGGCTTTTTTCACAATATTTCTTTTTTTCTGTTTCTGGTTATTTTTAATGTTTTTTTTTCCTTGTAGACAAATAAAAAACTACTAACACACAAGTAGCACACACACATACACACACAATGTCTCTATTTACCCACGTAAATGTGAGTGAAGAGCTAGTTTACTTCATCTCTTGCCTCTTTATGCTTGAAGAACTAACCCCTCCATACTCAGCATGCATGCATTCAGACACATTACCTTGTTGGAGAGTTTGGTTTTTTCAACATAAATTCAAAGATGGTTAAGGTAGAAGATTCCCAGGTAGAACATTTATTTTGTCAAAAAAATCTAAATCATGGTGTAAATTTTGAGTAAGGAAAACAATGAGGAGCATGGTGAGTAATTTTTGAACAAGGAAAACAATGACGAGCTTCCTATGATGCTATGATAAGGTTAAGAGGCAGGAGAACAAATATTCTGGGACTCCACTGCTATGCAGTTGTGTAAACGGCCTGTAGCAATTGGAAGGAGCAAGCCATTCAACCACGTCCGATTCCAGGGGCCTGTAAAGGCACAACCTCGGAGCCGGGCAGCCTTTCCACCAGTCTCTTACCACCCAGCCATGCCTGTGTTCAAGATGGTGATGAGCATGAGTAGAGGTGTGCTCAGCCAGAAGCCGTGCATTCATTCATCTGGTGCTTTAACTTCCTTTGTAACTTTTGCTGATTGAATGACAAAAGTTCTATTTTTATTATTTTGGACCGATTAGGTTTTGAAATTTTGTTTCTCTAAGGAAATTTCATACAACCATTTTAAGTTTGATTGTTTATGTATAAAGCTCTCTGAGGAGGTAGGGGTAACACAGTTGAAAATTTTTTGTTGTTGATTGGGTTTAAGAAGCTGAGCATTTAACCCACCCTTCCTCTCTTCCTACTTTCCATCTTCCTTCCCTTCCTACGGTCCTCTTCTCCTTCCCCTCCATCACCTCCTTCTCTTCGTCTGTGTCTTTCTCTCTCTGAAGCCCTCTCTCCCACTCTCAGAAACGTCAGAATGTTCCTGGACAATGAGTTTAGGTGGTAATTGTTGCAGTTAACCAGAATCGAAGATCCGAAATCCAATATAGAGCAGATATTTTACCTGGGAGAAAAGTTTTGCAAACTTGCCCCAATAAGCTTTATTAATTTTAAATTTGTTTTATTAATCCAATTTCCAGAAAACATCAGATCTGTCGTTGTGGCCAAAATCTGACAGTTAAGTTTGTGAACTTGCCACCGTGCGGTCACGTTGGCAGCACTGCACAAACAACTGAGTACGGTGTCGTAAGCTTGACGTGAGATGGTGTTCTTTTTTACTGTAATTGGGAAGCTATGGCCCTGAGTTGTTTGTACAGTGCCACCAATGTAAGTGCACAACGGCAAGTTCATGAACTCAACGGACGGATTTTTGGGGATGACGACGACTCTGATGGGCATTCCAGAAGAAAGAGTCCCACAATTGCTCTGAAGGGTGGACTAGGCACTGGTGTCGGTGCAGTTTCCCAAGGGGAGTACCTTGAAGGTGACTGTAGTGATAATATTCAGCAACGAGGTATGTAGCACTTTTTCTAGGATGATTTCGCCAAATGAATTGTCCAACCTCATATATATGTATACACATACTCACATATATTATGTATTACATACATTTAAAAATTGATCAAATGTTCGTAAAAATAAAAAGCCTAGAAAAGAGTTCATGATAATCTGATAAATAATACTATGAAAGATTTTTTTGGAATAAGCTAATACATAATCTATGAAAATATAAACATTTATAAATAGACTGAGGGCTAATTATTCTCATAAATCAGACAAGACATTATAAATAGTGTACTAAATCACTAGCAAGGTCAATGTTATACTAAATATTAGAAAATGTTTTACAGTAATTGCTTTATCATGCATCAGCTACTAACATTGGATCAGAAGACAGTAGAGATACATAAGATACCATTGGCTGATAATTTGCAAATTAACAGATAATCAAGTAAAATTTACTTTAATTAAAACTGGATAACTAATCACCTCATGATTTCTCTGCATCAGGTTTTCAATCTGGTCTCCCCATGAACATGGAAGTTCCCTTGATGTAGCCTTGGAGGCTTTGACCTGGAAAGAATCAGTGGCTGTCTTTTCTAGTTTGTAAAGCAGAGCACCTTGCATTTGACCTGTTTTATACAAGGGGGACCCCCCCAAAAACCCCACATTTATTTGTAAAAAACAGTGTACTTATTCTTACATGTTTAAACATCATTCACCTTCAAAGTACTCTGTTTAATGCAATACACCTATTGAGACACTTTTTCCACTGCTCAAAACAATTTTTGAACTTGTTGATTTTGATGCCTAATTTTAGTGCTTCTGCTGTTTTTTGTTTCACCTCTTCCACATTGGCAAAAACATTTCCCTTTGAGGATTCATTTTCACCTGAGAAAACAAAAAAAGAAGTTGCTCGGGAGTGAGATCAGGTGAACAGGGAGGGTGGGGCATGGGGGTCATGTCGTTTTTGGTCTAAAACTGCTGAAGACTCAATGCAGTATGGGAAGGTGTGTTGTCATGGTGGTAGAACCCATCATCTGTTTGCCACAGCTCCGGACGTTTCTTCTGCAAATCCTGATGCAAATTTCTCGAAACTTTCAGATAAAAACTTTGAATACCTGTTTGACCTGGAGGAACAAATTCCAAGTGCACAATCCCTCTCACATTAAAGAAAGATAATTCCTTTTTTGCAGGTGGGTCCCTCCTCGTACATTCAGTTTCACATAAGATTTTTTAAAAACTGGCTGTATCTACTACTAAAACAGTGTTGAAAGCCAGTGACCTATATACTAACTATGATGTTTCCTTAAAAATCTCTAAACATTTTCTCTGTGTTTATGAGTAAAGTCTGAATCATCGATCGAGTTTAGTTAGGGACCCCACTTCTCTTCCCCCATGCCTGCTTTCTAAGCTCCCAGTAAACTGAAACTGTATTTCCCCAGGGCTCTCTCAAAATTCCATTTTTTAAATACATTGTTTTCTTTCCTTGGGCTGACCCTGTCTTTGACTTTTTCCACAGCTATCTTCTTCTCCTCTAGTTTTTTTTTTTTTAAATAATAAACACGTTACATGAGACATACTCTCTTCACAAATGTTTTAGTGTACAGGACTGTGAACTATAAGCATGATGATGTATAGCAGATCCTTAGAACTTTTTCACCTGACGTAACTGGAACTCTATATGCACTAAACAGCAACTCTCCATCTCCTCCTCCCCCAGCCCCTGGCAACCACCACTCATTCTGTTCTTCGCTTCTGTGAGTTTACCTGCTTTAGAGATCTCACATAAGGGGAATCACACAATATTTGTTCTTTTATGACTGGCTTACTTCACTTACAATGTCCTCAACGTTCATTCATGTTGTGGCATCTGCAAGAATTTCTTCATTTTGTGCCTGAATAACACTCCTTCAATTTTTCTTAAGTCATGATTAACAGAGGACTTAACATTTGTCTCGTTACAGCTCTTAGTGTTTAAGTAGTTATTCAAGTTTACTGTGTTTGCCTATTTGCCCATCTTCTTCCCTTTCTAACGTTAAAGCTTGTTCAGTTCTGTCTGTTGCTCCTAACATAGTGCTTAGCACATACTGCACAGCCAATGCATGTCGTCACAATGATGAGAATCTTAGGAATATTTTTGGAAGGAAGTGTGAAAATGGGCCAGCTTTCTTAAGTCCCTGACAATCAAGTACTTAATGAATACCTACTGTGTCCTGGAACTCACTAAAGGATAATTTATTGGACAAGTAATAACTGTAAACACCTCTATGAAGCAGAAACAGAAGTGAAATACAAAGTGAGGCAAGGCTGAAGTTAAAATCTAGCCTGTTCCAAGACTCAGATTGGCTAATGTTTTCCATCATGGCTGCACATTAGAATAACGAGTAACTTTCAAATGTCCTCGAGAGTTCCCCACTCTAGACCAATTAATTAACAAGTTGGAAAAGGGGGTGTAGAGTCTGAGCATCAGTTTTTAAAAAAACCCTCTGGCTATTTCCATTTTAAACCAAGGGTGAGAGCCAGGGGAAGGTGTTGACCAGATATTCAGTGTCCTCAACATACCCCATTTTTGTTTAGAGGCTAGAGTACAGTCCTTGCTAAATGCTAGGGACTGGATTGGTGTTTTCTGCTCCTGAAAAATTATTGTGAAAAGCTACCACTAACCATGTTGGGATCAGTGGCTTAAGGACAATTCTCAGGTATAGGGTGGTGAGATAGCACATACCAAAAGCAGTCACCAGAAATTGAAATATATTTTTCTCTTTCTGTAAGGTAAATATTGTAGGATCAGTGATTCAACAATGGGACAAAAATACAAATAATCAATATGAGATTTATATTTCTGAGATATTGGCAAGGACAATGGTGGAAGCAGTAAAAATTCGATAGAATATGTGAAATGAATGTTGAGAGAGAAAAATCAAACAAATGTGTGAGCTGTCCAACATAAGCTACTAATGGATATAACTGCATTAACAAGAAATACAAGTGCCTATCAACAACCATAACTTGAAGTCATTATACATATAATTAAAATAACACAGATCATAGAATACTTTTAAATAAATTTAAAAATTATTATTAAAGAGATTAAATTTAGAAATAAATTTCTAAATTTATTTCTAAACAACAAAAAATAAATGTATCCTTTAGATAGACTTTGGTAATTTAAGAACAAGTTACTATAATAAAGAACCATGTGTAACATTTCATATTTAAAAAATCATCATTTAAATTAAAAATAATTCTGAGTAGATGTGTGATTCCAGACTTGGCCAAGCAAAAGAATATTTCGTGTGTTGATACATTTGCTGAAGAAATCACACAGAAGCTAACTTAGAAAAATAAAAATTAAGGGAAAATATGAGAGAAAGGTATAGAGATCAAGAACAGACATATCAAAAGGTCCTCCATTTCCTCTGTTTGTCAGGTAGGAGTTTAAAAGAATAGAAAGAAAAGTAGGAAAACGATATATGAAGAGTATTTTCTAGAAGGGAAGATCAGAGCTTTGGAATTGAAAATTCTATCAAATATCTATCAGAATGAAGGAAATGGATCCACATCTAGACTCACAATAGTGAAATACGTAACATACCAAATAAAGAGAAGATGTGAAAACTATCAGGAATGAGACTGTGCGTATAATGAAACTTAAATTGAAAAAAGACTTCTGATGAATAAAAATAGAGAAATATCTTCAAGTGCTAAGATAACATACTATATCTATCAGCCTAAAATTCTTGTAAAGTGCCTTTAAAGAAAGAAACTTTAAAAAATACATTTTTACACACACACAGACTGTGAGAATCCATCATACATAAGCCTTCACAGTATGAATTGCTGAAGAATTTATTTAAACAAAAAAAGGACACTGAAAGGGAAAGTATAACATAAAACACAAACAGAAAGTGTATATTGTGCGTGTGTGTGTGTGTATACTCACACAGACCTAGCGATAATATATAAAGTACCTATATATAACAATTTTATATATATATATATATATATACACACACACACACACACATATATATATATGTATGTATGTGTATGTTCAGCTTACTAAGCTATATTCTGTAAGGATAGCATAATCTTGACACTAAACATACCAAAGCAAGAGACTTAATCATACAAAGAAAAATTGTAGATTAAACATTAAAAAATTGATATCTTCAGTGACTAAAAAAATCCTCATTGTATATTAAAACCACTTAGGGTTTGTCCCCACAATTAAAAAAATTCGCCATCTTAGCATATTAAAAAAGCAAATAAAAGCATCTCATTTTATGAAGAAAATTAATCATTTTTAATTCATATTTGCAATGGAAAGAAAACGAGAAATGATAGAAATTTTATTAAGAAACTTCATGAAGAGGATCTATTGAAATTCAGTAGCAAATATACTTAATGGGAACACTTTAGAAGAAATTTTAGTATTATCAGAAAAAAGTTAGGGATACCTGTTGTCACCTCTGCTGTTAAACTTTGTCCTGGGGATGGAAGCTTTTGAAATAAGTATATTAGATTTCAAATAATAGAAGAAACATAACAAAACTGCCTATAAAATTTAGGATAACTTAATGAAAAACTATCCAAAAGTTTAGTAAGTTAGAAAAAGTAAAAATGGCTTACAGAATTCAAAGACATTCCTATACCCTAGTAAGCATCATCTAGTCAATATAAACCTAAAATGTATAATTTAGAACCGTAACAAATATGATAAAGAAAATTATAAAACCATTAATGGAATTGTTAAAACAATACCTACTTAAATATGAAGATATATAATAGTTTTATCAATGAAGAGACTTACTATGATAAATTTCCCTCATCGTAATCTGAAAATTCAGTTTAATTCTCATGCAAAATCTACAGGTTTCCTTTTTCTTTATTCTATTGAACATGCTAAGCTTAGAATTCAATGGAAAAGTAAATCACCACGGAGACATAAGACAATTTCAAGGTACAAAGAACTAGATATTTATTATTTATTATGTCATTGTCACAGGTAAAGACCAATACAGTCAAGTAGAGATTCAGAAATTTACCCACTAAGAAACTTGATACATGAGGCAAGTGACATTACACATCAGTGGAGAATAAATTGTTTTCAATAAGTGGTGCCAAAACAATTGAATATTCATGCATAAAATTTCAATTTTCTGCAAATTGCATATGTAAAATTAAATTTAAGATGAATAAATTACCTCATAAAATTAAAAAAATTGAGTATTTCAGTAAAATGTAGCAAAATATCTTTATGATATTTGAATGAGAAAAGGTTTCTTAAACACAACACCAAATGTACTGTTAGGCAACACATTGATAAAGTTGATATATTAAAATTTAATTTATGCAATGAGACAGTTTTGTAGAAAATATTTTTATTGTACATATTTAACATAGGAATAGTATCCACTATGGATAAAAAATTCCTGGCTATTAATATGAAAAGTCAGTGTGAAAAAAGTCCCAGAACATGAACATGCAAGAAAATCAGAAAGACTGGTAAAATATACTCAGGAGCACCAGTAATTTGTGAAATGCAAATTAAATGAACAAGATCCTGCTTCACAGTACCACACTGGCAAAGGTTCAAACAGAAAGTAAGTTTAAAAGTATCTGACTACACTAATTGTAGACAGGTGTGTGGATAAGAAGAAATGTCATTTACATTTGTAAAACCACAATAGAGTTCAATTTGGTATGAAAGGAAATTCAGATATGTGCATTGACCTTGACTGATTTATTTTTTCTATGAGTTACATAACTAGATGAGTTCTTCTCAAACATTACTATATGGAAGAATGACCTAACAAACTTGTTAAAACAAAAATTCCAGGACTCCCCCTATACAGATGCTGGTTTAGGAAGTTTGAGTTTGTATCTGATAATCATTTCTAACAAATCCCAGATGATGCTAATGTTGCCGGTACAAGTCCATAGAGGGACCAGTAATCTGTGTTTAACAAGCTTTCCAGGTTCTCCGTGTCCTAATGAAGTTTGAGGAGCAGAGCTCAAGAGAAAGCTTTATATGTAGTCATAAAGAGATAGGTTCAAATATGTTCTCTGCAATACTAAGTGCATAAGAAACAAGGGCCCGTCAGTTTGTGGATGGATGAAGTGAAGTATATTACAAGGATAAATGAAATACTGTAATGCAATTAAAATGAATAAAGTAGAGGCACATGCTAAAGAACAATGCATCTCAAAAACATAGGATCAAAAAAAAATGATTGTGGTATAATATAGCATTCATTTTTTGTTATTTTTGTCTAGAAACTCACACATACACCCAGGGTGCCAAAAAAATGTATACAAATTTTAAGTGCTGTCAACACGGCTCAAGCAGTAGTTCGCCGTAATCAGAAGTGTCTGGACACTAATGGTAACCACTTTGAGCACCTCTTGTAACTGCAGAAGTCAAACGTGACTTGTATTCACCTTTCGTTATGTATATATTGAGAATTACAATTTTAATACAGTTTTTTCTTTCCTAAAATGTGTATACATTTTTTGGCACCCTCTGTGTATGGGTATGTGTGTGTTGGTGTACATATATATGTGCATATGTATCCCTATGGGAACTACATATTCTAACATGAGGATGCTGGCTACTTTTGTTATGGATTTGATGAAGAATACTCTCAAGGGTTTTAAACTTTATCTCTAATGTTATATTTCTTAAAAGCAAACAAATAAAAATATATGATGTTAAAATGCCCAAATATTAAGTTTTATTAGAGAAGGTTTTGGGGCACATGAGTGTTAATTATGTTGTTTTCTTTCTTTCTTTCTTTCTTTTTTTTTTTTTTTGATAGTTCCCTGGCTGGGAGTCAAACCCAGACTGCAGCGTTGAGAGAGCCGAAACCTAGCCACTATACCACCAGGGAACTCCATTGTTTTCTTTATATATATGCATGTTTAAATTAGTTTAGAACTAAAGTAATAAAACAAGAAACATAAAAACTCAACTCCTAAAAGAATTTTAAGGATCAGATAAAGCTTTTCATAAAGAGACATGAACAGAGAATTCATGAACTATTACTCTTAAGCTCCACCTGGAGACTCATGCCTTTTTCTGGGAATTCCTAATTTATTTTCATGATGGGACAGATTACTATTTGATAAAATACTGGTTGCTCCAACAATAAGTGACAGAATTCCCCTTAACAAGGTACAGGTGTCATGAAATGTTCACATGCACTTTGTATCTCCTTACACCAGAGGCTTCAACAATATTTCCTGATGGTGCCCCTTGGAAGTGAGGGTGACAATTAGCCAAAATATTGAAAACCAAACCAGAAGCTGAAAAAGGACTGTAAGTCATAGAAGCCTTTATCAGAAACACATTTGTGGTCCAAAAATCTTTCTGTGAAACACATTTGTGGTCCTCACAGTGAATAATACAACTTTACAAATGGCTAAAAAATACAAACTTTGTGATCACCAGTGTCTTAACTGGGAGGAAGGAGAAGTAAGGGGGATGTGAGATTTACACTTGGCTAGGAAACTCTATCGATGGATTTGTCCTCTCTGGGCAAAGGTGAGTCTTTCTCCTGAAGGAGGTTTCCATAGGTGTTCAGATGTCTTGCCCTGCCTCATCCAACTGTATTCCCTGTGGTAATGAGTAATGTTTTTCCTATTCTCTCTTACTTAATCCCTTGCTTCTTCCTTGGTTTTTATTTTCCTCTTTTCTTAGATTTTCTGATAAATCACGAATACCCTTATAGTTGGTCCTTTGAAGCAAGATATTAAATGATTTCTGGCAGGCTCTTTCTCTTGCAATTCTGTGAAACACATGTATGTCTCCTGCCATCAAAAGCATAGTGATTTTTTTAATGCAGCAAACCTCTCTCTCACCCCTCCAATCCCAATCCCTCATTTCACACTCATTGACATACTTTTATGCAATCACATCTTTAGATTGCTCAAGTTCTTTAAAACACTAGTGCACTGTTCTCCATATAGCTCCTGAAGATGTTTATCAAGTTCACAGAGCAGCCTCCACGAGGCTATTTTCACTATGCTTGAGGTACAAGAAGACAATCCATACTTCTTTAGAGCAGGCAAGTGGCTCAAGAGCCCCAAATAACAAGGCTTTGGTAGTTTTATTTTCTTTAGTTGTAAGGGGTTATGCCTATCTGGGTGTGTGGCCTTTTGATCGACAATTTTGATTAACAGGAAGCCATTACATCACCTTTTATAATTGCGCAGGTTTCTTCCCAGAGTTCAGTCTGTCATAATGATATGCATGAACTTCTAGGCATATATATTATATTATAATGATGTTACAGTAAGGCCCAGGTGAAATGAAGGTCATAACTCTTACTGCGCAGGCATTAAGAACTGGCTCAAACTGGTGGGCCTTTTTGTGTCCTATAACCTCCCTGTATTATTTAACTTTTGCCTGGAATTTTCCTGTGGTAGCTTAACTTAGGGTAGGGACTACTAATGATAGGGTGGTATCAAGATGGTGACTATTCCATCAGAGTGAGTCCCATGGGAGGAGTCCTGAGATTCCCCTCCCATTCTGTCTGCCTTCTTTACTTTTCTCTTGAGATATGTGATCCCCATAAATCCCTGTGGGAAGTAGAGGGACTGGAGATCTCATTTTCTGTATCTGCTTCGTGCTGAAGGTGGTCATTGTCCCTACCTATTGGGGATCCACAGAGCTCTCACCCTATCTGATCTAAAAGGGGAAGGGGTCTTGCGATCTGCCCGGGAGACCATGTCGACTTCTTCTGTCGGGATGGGCCAAAAGTCTTGCTGGTGTATCAATTGTATCCCAATAGCCCTTGGATGAGGAGAAATTGATGCAGTTAATAGTTTTAAAAGCATTGGCCCCAGAAGCAGGCCCCAAATCCCTGTCAGTGGATGTTTACATGACAGAAAATCCATTAAGTCTGTGGCCTGTTGCCTTCTGGTCTCACTGGTTATTCAGGTGTTATCACCTGTCCCGGTCTGGAAAGGCCTGGAAGGAATGCTGACCCACGGTGATTGTAGTTGTCAAGTTGGGGACATGAGTTAAAAGTTTCCGGGGTAATTATCTATGACAGAAGGTAGGGGCCTTTTTATGATTTAGGCTGGGGACAGTCTACTGCTCAAGGTAAGGAGCCAGGGGAAGTTGTCCAAGGAGACAATTAATACTGTGGACTCAGAAAAAGGTGAAACTGAGAGCTGAAGAACTAGGGAAAAGGAGACTAGAAATTCCTCTAGTGGCGGGGGGGGGGGGGGCTCCTTGGTTTGGTCTGTATCACTTTGATGAAGAAAAATGAAAAAGAAAAAGGGTTCTTAGGAGTGAGATAATGGTAAGGAATACATTGAAGTCTACTCCTCCTCATTCATGCCTCCTTCTTCAAGTTACTCCTTAAATAAAGAGCCACCTTGAGAAGACAAATTGAAAGGGCAGGACTTCATTTATCAGGAAAGAGCATTTCTGCCTAATGGCCCCTTGAGTAAAGTGTTTCTTTAGGACATCACAGCTTATATGAAGGCAGATTTAAAGGCCAGGGCATCAATTAGAAATTCACAGTCTTGCTGCCTAATCGCTCTTCGTACAGCTTCCTTCAGCAAGATAAAAAGACCATCAAAATGGAAAATGAGTCTTGCCAAACAATTTCAGCACTTCCCTTAGGCCACAGATGCTCAATACTGTCAGGCACAGCAATTCTGAGATCCAGGTAAAATTGGGAAGGTTACATAATATTTTATGTGGTTGGTTGCTATCTGCAAGGCTGATTTAAAGAAACAGACATCAGCAATGAGCTGTTATATACTGAAACATCAGTCCTGGAAATGACAAGTTTAAAATCAAAGTGACAAAATATGCAAAGCCTTCTTGTTAGGACAGAATGAACACTGAACATAAAAGGAAAAAGTCAACATAGGATTTAATAAAAATAAAAATGTACTGTTTCTGAAAATAGGCCGTTAAAGAAGTATAAAACTAAGCTACAGACTGGGAGAAAATATTTGCCCTGTATATCTGTCAAAGGACTTGTCTCCTACTTTATTAAAATTCTACTTCATTAAAATAGACATAATACAGACACACACAAATATACATTAGTTGAATATATGTAGTATTCTTTGTGAAAACTCAGTTATAAGAATCATCTCATCTCCTGGAATCAAGCTCCTCCTAATGCCATCTAATGACTATGATAAAGCTGGCTTGGTTACTCCAAAATAAATGAACAGAATCTCAATAATCTATGACACAGTGTCAAGGAGGCTAACAAAAATGTATTTAAAATCTCAGAAATAAAAAGAAAGAGAATAACAGAAAATATAACCAAAGAAATACTGATTAAAAATTTTGTAAGTGTGACTAAAAAAGCCACCCAACCTAAGAAGTTTAGTGAACTCCAAACTAGATAGATGTAAGGAATGCCATATCTAGGTACCTTATTCATCTAAACCTCACCTCCTGATAAATGTTGTACCTGTCTTCTTCACTTGTAGGAGGGCTGTCCGGAAAAAAATCCAGCCATAAGTGCCTCTGTTTTTCGTATTGCATAGCTGGATACTTTCCAGACAGTGCTCATATAACTGAACAGTAGAAAAAACTATACACAACTAATCATATTGATATCATTATAATTCATTGGAGACAGGTTTAGAAAGGTCACCATTGCAGACCATGACTATTCAGTGAAGTTGGTGAATTTACTAAGGAAGAGAGATTAAAGAACATCTTAAATATATATTTTTAATTTAGAGAAATTATACAATATAGAATTATTAAACACGCCTTAATGTTGAATGTTTGATAATTTATTAAAATTGTGTGAATTTAATGATTTTTAAATTCTTCATAATCATGAAAGTCCTGGTATGTTTCAGAATCATGAATCTAAAATTTTATCTCTTCTAGAAATAGAATGATAAATAAATCTGGACTTAGGTAAAATAGAAAAACATGGCATATATAACTTTCATCAACACGTTGTCTTTAAACATGATTTTACTAGTGATTTCTCTGCATGATTTAATTTTCAGTGTAACATTGTCACTATTTTTCATGCTTTAAAAACAATACTGTAATTTTATTTTATATCTCACTCAGAAAAAATAAATTATAGTATTTACTAGTACAACGATAAAAGCACAAATATTCTGAGCTCTAAATTTGAAATATAAAAAGAGATGCTCGATTTAACTAAAATCACTCACCTGGAAAGCACAGCATCAAAGTTGTGATTAGATTTGATAAGCAAATATAATATATATGATCAAACAGCCAAAGCAATAGCATTCAAGAGCATTAAATGTACCAATACTAATTTTGCTTCTCAGGGTGTATTGGAACTCACCTTCAGGCCTTCAGGATGACTTACAATACTAAGCACAACAAGAATAAAAACCATGATGTGTCCAAATGAAAATCTAATGGGATCTCAGAAACCATTCAAAATTCTCCCAGGAAGAAGAATTGAAAGCTAACAGGACAGGAACTCAAGGGGCTAGTATTAGTGTGGGAAAAATACAAAGATACGAAAGTGGATAGAAATTAAATTCCCTAAGGATTGTTGAAAGTCAATACAAAGAAACCAAGTCCATAGTTTAAAAACAGAAAGAAGAAATGTTATTTGAAAACAAGTTGAAATTAAAGAAACTAGATGGGAAGCAACAATGTGAAGGTTAAACTTTCACTATTGCTTAGCATGAAGAAACTTATAAGAGCACATTATTTTTAGTGGAATCACAAAAAGTTGCCATATAAGCTATAAAACCAGAGATTTAGAAAAATTATAATATGTTGCCTAAAAAAGCCCAGACACAAAATAATATATACTATATGCTTTGGAATATAAGAATTTTTGAGCAAACAAAGAAGACTAATAAATGGGAAGAGAAATCTGAATGTTTTTACCTGTGTGGAGTGGGAATCTACCAGAAGGGGGCTAAGAGGAACATTCTGAGGAGAGAGAAATGTTCAGTCTTGAGCAGGGTGGTGGTGGTCTGGATGTATACATTTATCAAAACTCACTGGATTGGATAATTTAATATGTGAACGTCAGCATATATAAATTTGACTTTAAGAAAAAAAATATATGGGGCGATTTAGAGTAACTACAGTAATGCTGAAGGGATTTTAATTGGTTGTTTTGGCATAAAGTCAGCTCCAGGCATTCTTTAGCCGGGCCACACTACACCTTGATTACTGTATTTCATTTTAGAGGTCAGACTTATCGTACTTACCAGCTTGTACATATGTAGAGATTTATAGTGGGTTGGCTGGTTCTTAAACTATCATTATAGAGAAAAGGACTAAGTGAAAATACTTAATATGGAAGATAGAAAATACCTTAACAAGGGCCTAATGTTTTCAAACAATGGAAGGGTAGTCACATGAAGGAGAAACAAGATAAGTTATGTATGAGACTAAAAGACAAAGATAAATTGATGGAGCCTAAGGCAGGGCAAGTTTTTATTTTTACTAGATGCAAATATGAAATCCATCTAAATTGAATTCTTTTATATTTTCTTTATTTATTTTGACATTCAATACTATTTATATTAATTTCAAGTGTACAGCATAGAGGGGAATGGGGAACACTGCTCAGAACCAGGCCTGGCCCCGGTGACCCCGGTATTATTGCTGCTATGAGGTGAGAACGGGGTGCAGGAACTGTCCTATGGGAGCCACCATTCATTGGGTCCAGCAAGTACCCTTACTTCTTCTGGGGTGTGCTCAGCTTCTGCAGGCCCCAGATCTTGTCCAACTATCTGGAAATGAAGGTCTCAGTCGGTTTTAAGGGTCAATTTGACCTTGGCAGCTGGCTATCATCACTCTCCATGTCCATGAGCTCGTTCACATCAGTCTCTGGCTCCACGATCTCCTCTTCCTGGCAGTCCTAGAGGCGAATGTGCTGCTCCAGGGTCTACTCCTCCATGGTGAGGTGCTTCTTAGCTCCTTGTGGTCTTCATTGATCATGACCTTCCTTTGGTGCCTCACCAAGCCCTCGCCTGCTGCCCCAGGTGGACTCTTGGAAATATAAGCGGGGCCGCGGTCAGGCAGTGCTGTGCCTGCAGAAGCCACTGTCAGTCATGTGTGCCTTGGAATTCACCTTTGCCTTCTTCCCTGAGGCCCGCTGGCTGCCTGGGATGTTGTAGCTGCATTGAAACATCATGATTGGCATGCTTTGCTTCCTTTAAATATGATGGGTTTTGTTGTTGTTTTGTGTTGTTTTGGTATTTCTATACCACTATACCATGTAATAACAATTTTAATTTCCCTCTGAGTCCTAGAACATATACAATTAGTCACATAGAAAAGCAATTTGTTATATATGCACAAGAAGTACAATTTCATTCTTTAAGATACTCAAATTATTTTTTTAACAAACAAATGCATTAATCCCCGCTGTTTTGTATCCACTATGTGGATTAGTGCATGGATGTCCAAGAATATTGAGAGTATCAGTGATGTTAAAATTTCTTGTATTAAGGCTAATTGAAAACTCATTACTGTCAGGGACTGGGGAAATGCTACTGGGATATGGTCCAAATTTTATCTAAACCCATAGCAGTATTAATCTGTATTAGTGTGTCCTCTAACTGCCAAATTAATAGACTACTATTATATTTTAGTAGGAGCACATTTAAGTATGTTTTGTGATCTCTGGACAGCTTTGTCCGTACCAGTGATTTAACTGGATTTATCATGAGGGCTGGGGATAGCAGCAGGAAATGGAGTGAGAATTAATCTGCTAACATTGGCTCAGAGGACACTGTCATGCCATTCCGTATCAAATCCAGGCTCCATCTAACATAGCTGGAGACATGAAACAGAGAGAGAAACACTTCATAATAAGCCAAAGAGGGTGAGAGGAATGTTTACATGTATGGAATCAAAGTGATTGAATGGGGGTGAAATGTGTCTTCTGAGCAGAAGTTGGGATTACTGGTAAATGCAAAAGTCATAACGGATTCCAGGGTGGCACCCAGCATTTCCACAGGGTAGACATTTTATTTAAAAGTATCTTCAGCCTATGAGGAGACTCCCTTAATAATAACATTTTCTAAAATGTTATCAATTCAGAAGAATTCTTGATGTCCTTTGAGTTCATAGCTGGTGTAGGTTGTGTTTATTTGTCCACAATTCTTCCTGTTCTCCCCATCTTAGCCATAGCTTCCCTGAGGGTGGGGTCTAAGTTCCTGTCCACCCATTTGGAGCTTTGTCCTGTGAATTGCTTTATACCATAGAACGTGAACAAAAATAATAACTTCAGGATGAAACTTCAGAGACTTGGGAAAATTTCACAGCCTTCTTGGTCATAAAGAATGCATGCCCAGGAGGCCTTTACTTGGGCCCTAGAATGAAGATATTTGCAGCAGACCTAAACTTGACTCAAAACCAGCAGTCCACACTAGCCCACTAGGTAATGCTACCTGAGATTACACAAATTGTAGTTTATACACAACTCAATAAGCATGATATAAAGTATTCTTTTTTGTAAAGCATTGGGATTTTTTACATTGGTTGTTATGCTGCTTTATCACAGCATCTGTGTTATCCGGAGCCTGAGTCTCCCTAAACATTGCTTGTTCATAATGACTGGAGGCTTAGATACAATATGGTAGCTCAGTTAGAGCAAAGATTACTCACTTATTCCACCAATATTTTTCTGTGTAATACTGTGAGTTAGACAATGTGCACAAAATTATGAGCAAAAACTGGCATGGTCCATGCTTTCATATAGCTTTCTGTTTAGATAGATAATTATGAATCACAATATTACAGATATGAAGGTAAATTTCCAGCTGTTCAAAGGGCTACTAAAGGAGTACCTGTATGTGAGGTTTTAGTCCTATTTAAAGATGAAGTTCTTAAGCTACAGGATAATCATGTCTAGGAGTTAGTTGGTGAAAGGAGAGCGAAGAACATTCTAACAGGGATACAGAGTGTATTAAACAAGGAAGATGGTGGCAAATAAATATAAAGGAACTGAAATTATGCCACATTTGGGAGTGTGCAGGAGAGCAGATAGAACGTGATGTAAAATGAAGCTGAAAACATATTTAGGGTCAAATCAAAATGAACATTTTCAGCTGAATTTGGCATTTTGACTTTTTTCTCAGTGCACTAGGAAGCCATTAAAATGATGGAAGCAGCATGATAAACAATAGATTTTGCATTTTAAGGCTTTGACAGTTACTCAAGGGAGAGATTTTGTTAATTTGGACTAAAGCAATAAAAGAGATTTAAAAAATAGACAAATACAGATATTTGTTAGATAAAATCAAATTAAAACCATTCAGCTAATAATTGGAGCATAGGAAAGGTAGAGTCAGGAATCACTCTTGGGATTTTGGCTTGTGCCATTGTATGAAAAGTTAACAATTGGCTATAATATCTCAAAAGGTAGGTCTATATATAAGTTTAATAGTATTGATATTGTTTACAAAACACAAATATATTCATACATATCGCCAGGTTTTATGGTCACTCTCTATGTTCTACTTTAAAAGAACCAATATTAAAAAAAAATTGTTTACTTTGTAAAGAGAATCTTTTTTGCCCTATAAAGCATACCAAATAAATTATGGGAGCACTTCACTTCAAAAGTTGCACTTTTGAAGAGGTTCAGAAAAAGCTCAAATTTAGAGGTCAAAGGAAATAGTAACAATAAAAAAGAAAAAGTACTTTAGGTTTCAGGAATCGATTTGGATATCAGCAGTAGTTTTCTTTCAAGAGCTCCAAAGTGTGTGCAGGGAACAGTTCTCAAAAATGTGTGCAGGGTCAAATCTCACTTTTCTTGGTCTAAGTTACAGCACTCTTGCAATCAGATGATTAGACTAAATTACTTCTGACCCATGTCCCAAATGTCCAACCCTAAGTGATTATAAAAGACTGTAACTTCTGATCATATGATTTAGGTCAATATGGTGGCAGGGCTTTTGGACAATGAATGTTCTTAATCCCTTTGGACAGAAGTAATAGTTGGAAATGGCTCTGAGACTCATTCACTGACATGTACACGGACACCTTCCAGCTTACAGAGTTTATCTTCTTTAGTTTCTTTTTTAAGTTAATGTCAGTTGCTCTGTAATTCTAGAGTTTGCCACCAATTCCACTCTGTCTTCAGCCATAGGTTCCATTAATCTGTATGTACTCAACATGTGTAATCAAGCATGTTACATAGTGTATTAAATAAGAAACACTTTAATAAATTTATTCTGTGTAGCAATTTATGTTGCATCATAAATTTGAAGGATATCTTAATTTTCAGATGCATTTTTTTCTTTTCAAGTTCAAATTCACTCAGTCATTTACTTACTTATCCATTCTGTACATATCCATTGCATGTTTGCTGTATTCCAAGAAAAATTCTAGGCATTGTAGGTCAGAAGAGAAAAAAGGGAAAAAAAATAGATCCATGGAACTTATGTGATAATGAGAGGAAAGAACTATCGAAATGAACACAGATATATGCCTATGTATGTATGTTTCTATATCAGACATCTCTGTGATAAAATGGAGCAAGGAAAAGAAATAGGGAAAATAAAGTAGGTGACACGTGAATCTGTAGGACACAAACCCTAGCAAGAGAAGGCAGCAAGCACAAGGAACCTGCATTTGGAGCATGAACACCGCATTGGGTGAAAAGCAGCGTGGTGAGAATAGCCCTAGCTGGGTGAGTGACGTGGTGGGAAGGAAGAGATGGATCAGAGGCATAGAGGGTCCCTGTCATGGAGGGCTTTGTTGGCCATCATAAGAATTTTAGTTTCCTTTCTGAATGAGATGCCGTATTGGTGGCGCACTCTAACAGGGTAAGAGAGGAGCATCTCTAATGGAGATAGATCTATAGTATCAAATGGAAACTACCTGGCAAAGACAGGTGGCCCTCACAGGCTTCTGAACCCAAGTTAAACTGTCACATTTTTAAAGGATTCTGATTCTGTCATTCTTTCACATATTATTTATCAAGTGTGTTCATTGTATTGTGCATATAATCCATTTTTCTTTCCAAATTGTTGTTGGATTCATTTATCTACTCTTAGAGGTATGTTAAAATCTTCTCTTGTGATTATGGTGTTGTCTATTTTTCCTTTAGGTCTGTAAAGTTTTGGCTTATATATTTAAAACTATAGTATTAGTTACATACAGATTTCTAATTATAATGCTTTTTCAATGTTTTTGACTCTGTCACATTTGTCTCTAATCATCTTATTTTCTGGAAAATAAGCATATTTTGATGTCAGGATAATTACGTTAGTTTTATGTTAGCTTTTTCATGATAGATCATTTTCACTGATTTACTTTGATATACTTTCAACATTTTAATGCCTTTGTATATAATGTATATCTCCTGTAAGAAGCATATAATTACATTTTATAGAATACTGCTTGAAGTGTTTAGTTCAGTTTTAATTAAAGTGCCTGTATATTTGCATATATATACATGTATATTGTGTTTTCTTTTAATGCATTTAAGTTCCATTTTTCTCTTTTACTACTTTCTGTGAATAATTAAATATTTTAATTGTTTATTTTTCCTTTATTTCTTTTTATTTTTCTTGAAGTATTTAATTAATATATTTATAGAGATCACCTTAATTTATTATAGCATGAGAGAATATTGTGGTTACCATTTTCCCATTTGTGAGTGAGCACCAAGAACATAATTCATTTAGTTCTCTGGTTATTTCTTTGCATTAATGTTTTCATGCATTTTAATTTTACTTACTCCACAATTGATATATTTTGTATAGTGAGTAGTGCTTATCTTTACTTGTATTTATTCATATTCCTACTCTTTTTATTGTTCTTTATTTTTTTCTAAATTCCAAGTTTTTCTTTGGTATCATTTTCCTTCTGCTTAAGGAGCTACCTTTTATATTTCTTTTCAAGAAGATTTGGTGGTAATAAAGATTCTCTGGTTTTTTAACTTATTTTTATTTCACCTACACTTCTATTTTGATCAATTTCAGACTTAAAGATTTCAAGAAGGGTACCAGTATTCCTGGATAATTATAATTATACTATATTTACTTTATCCCTTTCTCTCTTCATACGTACATAGCACATGTGCACACACTCAATAATTGCATACACAACACACAAACATGTTACCTATCCAATCATTTAAAGTAACTTTCACACATGATACCCTCTATGTTGTTTAATTTCCAAGTATTTAGAGATTTTCCTGTTATCTTTCTGTTATTGATTTCTAGTTTAAATTCATATGTTCTAATAACCTACTTTGTATAATTTTAAGCATCCATTCGTTATATGATCCATATGTGGTCTAATTTGGTAGCCCACCTCTTTCCTTATCTATACCTTGCATATCGTTTTAATCTAGATGAGATAACCAATAACATACACATCTAAATCATTTTTCTCCTGGAAAATGTTCTGAGAAGCTCTATAATGGAATCAATCCTTAATAACTAAATTCTAAAAGATTTCAGAAAGACAGAATCTAGCTTCTTGTGGGGGGGGGTGGTCAGATATATTTCCTTTAAATGTAAGTATGTATTGGTTAGGATTCAGTTAGAAAACACATCTACACTAGATTTTCCAAATACAGGACAGTGGTTATACAGGTGATTGAAGTACAAAAGACCCAAATTAAAGACAATAAAATGACAAAATATTAGGCGAAGAATGTTTCCATCTGTAGAGCTTAAGGGACAAGGAGGGAATCATGCAATTAGATCGCAGGAGCTGATGTCATTGGCAGAAACTGGAAATACCTTAAGCCTTCGTGGTTGGGGCTGAGATCACAGAGGGCGAAGCTGTCTAGTGGAAGATAGAGCCAAGGAGAAGATTCACCTGCTAGAGGAGCTCATTGGCTGAAACTTCCTAAGTGCAAGGGATTATGGGAAGTATAATTTGCTGTAATATAAAAGCTGGGCTGGAAAGGGCATGGATCTGAGAGTGTGTTGGGAAATAACCAGGACACTGTGGATGGATGCTGCTGTGTTTTGTTTAATGAATGAAAAACTAAGGAACAAAAGAATAAATGTAACAGAATCAAAACAGTACATGAACTTATGAGTCAGTACATAGTTCTCGTTTTTATTTCAAATTAGGTAATACCTTGTTTGAGATTTCAGAAAAATGTATCACATCTCTTATTATATGAGTTTATGATGCTAAACCACTAACTGTACATCCACTTTATGTAATATTAATAGAACTATCTAATATACTTGTATAATTTGTTTCTTCTCTAAGTAGTAAAAAATATAAAGCAATATCAATTTGAATTAGATGCTTGAAATTATGTGATAAATGAATTGGCATTGTAGGTTTGTTTTCTTACCCGAAATGAAGATACAATTTGAGCAACTCAAACCTCAACTGAAATAATTTTGAGAAGTCAGACTTGCAACATGTTGCAATCTCCCAGAAGTCTTGCCTACAGGGACAACTGGAAAGGAAAAGTTGTGATAACATGGATGGATCTTGAGATTATCATGCTAAGCAAAATAAGTCAGTCACAAAAAGTCAAGAACCATATGACTCCACTTACATGTGGGATATAAAACTGAAAGCAACAAACAAGACAGACATCAACATAAACAGCAGTTCAGTGGCTACCAGAGGGTAACTGGTGTTGGGGGAGGTAGAAGAGGGTAAAGGGTTCAAATAATATGGTGACAGGAGATTTGACTTTGGATGGTGAACACACAATGCAATGTATACATGATATACCATAGAATTATATACTTGAAACCTACATAATTATATTAATCAATGTCACCCCAATACATTTAATAAACATTACTAAAAAAGAAAACTTCACCTTTCATAGGGTAACATCAGCAGCTTGGAACCTCTAGATCCTTGTCACAGAAGGGGTCAATGACTCCTGTAAGAAGTGACTTAGACACGCTGAGTGACAAAGTCTGTTTATTAAGTTTTAAACTAGCTTGCATACAGCCTTTAGTACTTTAATTGTTAAATTAATATGTGCAGTTAAGTCTTTCTTTAACCATATATACAAAGAGAAAAAAACACTTCCACTTAAGATAAGCCTGTTTTTATAAAGTTTACTTTCTGACATCAGTGGTGGAACATCAGCTCTGCAACATCTGAAATGCCTCATTAACCCCTAAAAGAAAGAGAGAAAGAAAAAAGAGAAAGATTAGTCATTTGTCACAAATGTGAGTATAATGATAAAGAAAAGTTGGTAAGTGACTCTATTGGTAATAGCTTTAGGATTTCATTTGTCATAAATGATACTCATAGTTACTGAAAGTATCTTTTCATAGAGAAAGAGCACACCACACAAAGAAAATCAGTGGCAACAAGCGTATTGTCCAGTGTTTCTAACGAGGACTGTCTTCACCTGAAAGTAGTAGATTTACCAACTGTCAATGGTCCTGATTTGAGGGGTCTTTTAGGACTATTTTGACCATTGGAGGATTTGCTTTCAGCAGTCTAGGTTTAAGCTTTTTCAAAGCACACTTTTTTAAAGTATGAAGAGAAAGAAAGAAAATGAATTGCTTTCAGATGAGTATTCTAGTACTTATTTGTAACAGATAGTGTTTATTGAACATACATCTTTGTCAGACCATTTTCTAAATTCTTTCAGATGTTATTTTATTTAATAATTTGTTAAAAGCCTATGAAGTCATGAAGTGGTTACGTTTACCATCCCAACGGACAGTGGGAGCAAATTCATGATTAGAGAGTTCAGTTAGTTGACTCAGTGTCATACTGCCAAGAAATGGTGCAATCTACATTCAAACCCAAGTCTGTCTGAATCCAGGCCCTGATGATTGAAACATTTTAAAATAATTCTTTAAAATAATTGTGCACTGGTAAGGAAACAGGTTTAACAAGACTGAATAACTCGTAGCATGAAAACCCAGGTGTTGGACGAATTGGAATTGAAGCCTAGGCGTTGCTCCATCCTATCCCATTCCACTCTTGGGAAATGTAAAAAATACTCAACACCCAGTGTGTAAGAAACAGAAAGCTTCAACACAGAAGCCTGTGAAATGCAGAAACACATTCTGCATATTCAAAGGCAGCTGTAACTGACCTCACATTCTTGTGAAGGATTCCTTCTGGCTGAAGAGAATTTATTGTCCTCAAAACTCTGAAAACCAAATCTAAATTTCTCAATGTCGTTAGAGCAGCCTACTTAATTGCCTAGATTTCTTAGCCTTAAAGTTGAAATACCAAAAGGTAAACACATACGGTAGTATCATCATCATCATCAATGGCAGCAGCAGCAACAAAAGAATATACTGAATATTTGCTATGGGACAGGCCCAATACTTACTGCTTACAAGCATGAGCTCATTTAATCCTTACGGCAATGCTGCAGTATAAGAACTAATTATTTCCATTCTGTAGGTGAGGAAACAAGCTTAAACTTGCTAATTAACATTTCAGGATCATACTGTTAGTAAGTGGCAGAGCAGGCATCTGAGTTTATGTTGTCAAATTACAATCTTTACATGCCTAACTGTTAAGTATGCTTTTGCTTATATATTTAACAAAAGCTTAGTATATGGTTGTATATAAATAATTTATTAAATATCATAGGATATATGTAATTAAGCAGCTAGAAATATTGGGTCTGGCACAAATAATGCCCCCTTTTTATGAGCTGGTAATCTATACCAAATCTTTTATTAGAAAATCATAAGCATACATGATGGTTATGATTTTGTAATAAAATCATAACTCAAGTCTGGGCGTTACTTCTGCCAGAACCTATATTTTAGTGATGTGTGTGTGTGTGTGTGTGTTTGTGTGTGTATACATGTGTGTGTGTCTAGTGAGAGAGAGGAAGGAGAGAGAGAGAGAGAATAACCCAACTTTCTGTAGTGAGGTGAGGACTCTAAGATCATGTAGTGATGATAATTGTTTCTCTCCTATTCAGTGACTAATACTTATAAATTGCAAACTAGTTCAAAATGTCATTGAATATTTCTCTAAATACAACAGTATTTGTTTCAAGAATATTTTTCTCTATGGTGTGAAAGGCTCCCTTTATTTATTATGTGACTGTCACTTGAACTGTTTTTTTTTTCCTGAGCTCTCTGCTGTTGTTTATTTTAGCCTCCTTTTTAAGAGAAAATAATAAATGTGAAACAATTATACTCCAGCCATTGAGGAGTTTTGGATAAGTATTTCTGTTGTATTTCAGGATGACAAAATGCCTTTAAAGCCAACAAAATTTCTATCTAACCCATCAACAGTGAAGCCAGGGGGTAGTATATTGCTCTACAGTGAAACTCATTTTGATCCAATTATCTTCATTTCTTATGACCATTATACCTGTCAACCATGTTCATACAAAATTGGTGAAGGTCAGTGCCTCTAATATTAAGTTCTGTCACACAGAACCTGAGTTAAGTGACTTCAGAAGAAGTTGACAGATGGTGAATATGAATAGGTTACTATTCTACCAATAAGAGTTGGTATTGATGACTAAAATAATGTCACAAGTCACTACTGAGTTCAAGCCTTGTTCTAATGACTCTCTACATGGCAGTCAGAAAGACCTTCTGGTACAAGATATAACACATATTAATATAACTCAAGGGGATTAAAAACAATGGGTATGTTTCCATTGCAGATCAACTGTCCAATAATGATGAAAATACTTGCAGGATGACAGTGTCACATTCAACATGAAGATATTAATTCCACATAGACTTCTCTTTTTCTTTATCATAAAAGCTTTTGTTGTATTTTATTAAGTGTGGATTTCAACCATAATTTTTACCATTATTCTTTGAAATGACATCTGCATGGACCAGCTTTCTTAAACTATTTTGACAATTTGAAAGCCCTAATCATTTTCCCTCATCTTATTAAACCTGTGGCCTAGATAGCAAGCTCTTCTCTGCCCTGCTAGGACATATGATAGTCATTTGTTTCTAAGAGGTTTTAAACATCCTGGGTAGTGTTTGTGTTAAAACACAGCTTAACCTTTTCTATGTTCTGTTTGAAAGGAGGGGCCTGGAACAGGGAGTTCAGATCTAACTCAGTGCTGACTTACGGTAAATATCAGCGAAGGAAAAAAATGTCTCCTTTTTGGTGATAGGAATAATCAAATCAGAGAAGGCCAGCTCATCCTCAAAAGGATCATCTCCAAGATATTTTCTGAGACAGTGTTTGTTGCTAGGTATAAAATCATAGGGAAGTGATTTCTCTGTCTTGAGTCCTGGCCAATAGGATATAAAGAGAGGAAGGAGAAAGGAAGACTGGCAGGTAGGGCACTCTGATCTGACTTTGTGGTTCCTTGTCTTAGTGGGCATTCCTTGCTGAATCGGAGATTCATAGATGAGAAAAATTGAAGACCACTTCTTTCTTTTTTCCCAACTCCTGCCATTCTGCCACATTGGTAACACGCAAAACCTACCTGAAAAACATAACACAATTTCTGGAATACAAATTAGAAACTGTATGCCCCTACATGAAGGCATGTAGTAAATTTATTTTTAACTTCTACTATTTATTTATCCTATGCTTTTGTTCTAAGTCAAATGCAGTCCTGTGGATGTCATACAGGTTGTATGCACTCTGCAGCCACTAGTGGCTCCTCTGAAAAAGGCACATCTATCCCTTGAACCCTCAGTCACAGAATATATTTTGTGATTAGTTTCTAAATTAAGTATTTGGGGAAATCTAACTTCTTCATGCTTTCACAGTGCATGCTATATCTTTTTATTATTTTTTACTTTTTGGGTTTTTTTGGTGTGTGTGTGATAGTTGAAGGAACATCTATATTAGATAATATGGCACGGATGGATAAGTCATTCCACATACTATTTAGTTTCTGTCTAACTAAAATATGGAAGTCAATAAAGGCAGCCCTGAAAATTCATTCAGAAGTTGGTTGTCTAGAAGTTAAATTTTCCCATATAATCAATGTCATAAATTGTGGTTCTCCAATCAGATTTTACAAATGTAAGTCCTATATCCAGGAGTCAGTGATATTAAAATGTATGAAGGATTGAAAGAGGGGAGAGATTCCCTTTACCTAGGATAAACAAAATGGAATTTTGGAAACAGAGAACTGTGCCTTTTGATCATGTGTTCTGTTCCCTTAACGACTGCACTCTCACCCCTTCAAGCCCATTTTCCCCGACCCCTGCAGGCTCCTGTGCAGTCTGGGCCTGCCTTCTGTCAGCCGCACTCTCCTGCATTTTGCTTCCCACCTCAGTTCGAAATTCCTGTCCTCCTCATTCAGAACATTCTGTCTTTCTAAGAGACATAGTTTGCTAATGGGAATCAAAAAGGTTGGATTCATTTCATAGGCTGTGAAGGACTCTTTGATACAAGCTACTTTAAAGAAAAGATTATATCCTCTCATTCTTTTGTCTTCTGCTTGATACAGTACTTAGATAATATTAATAGTTAGCATGTACTCAATAATTTTTAATAGATAATAATAGTTCCTATTAACTCTATATTTAATAATGCACATTAATCTCAAATCAAATCTGTTATTTAATGTATTCTATCATCTAATAACAAGGATGTTTTTACACAATTTAAGTTCTTGACTTAAATTGTCTTTTCCTTTCTAAAGAAGTTGACTGATTTAAGGGGAATAACTATGTTCTAGGCACTTCAGATGTTTTATATAAATTTTCACAAATTAAAAAAAAATTATGAAGTAAATATCATCCAACTTCTTAGGTCAGGAAGCTATGGCTTTATAAATTCAAGACACCAGCCTAAGATGGTCACCGTGAGAGTTGGCCTTCAAACTCAGTTCTGTCTGAATTCAAATCCTGTACTTTTTCTGTGAAAATAAGTTGAAAGAGGAAATGTTTTTATAGCTAAAATTATGGTGAATATAGCAAAATGAAAATAAAAGTTTTAGAAAGTGTGGAAGAGGCACGTTGTTGAGGGCTTTTATTTTATTTGTGGTAGAACCACTCGGGCCTTAAATTTACCTGGTCATCTGTGCCTAGGTTTATAACTCCTTTGCTATCTTCCTTTCTACCTGAAGTTTTAGATTTTTCCAGAAGGCCTTTGCTGTCTGAGGCTAGGCCCTGATGCTATACATTTCTGTATCTCCATATGAAGTTTTACACCTAATCTCTCACTAATACTTAGTAATAATTTTTTGAACGAATAAATGAATGAATACTTCTCACGTCATCAAATGGGGAGATTCTCATGTCTTAACTTGAAAAAAAGAAAACTTGCATTGATATGTACATACATTAGCTTATATTTGTGTCTTTCCGTGCAGTCTCCTAAATATTTTCTTCCCTTTTACTTGTATTTACAAATGCTAGTTAATGCTTTGCATATATATGACGAAGCTGTGGCTTTTGATAATAAAAGAAATCCCCAACCTAATTTTCTGTGCTTTGTAAATAAAAAGAATGCAAAGTGTTTAAAGGCAGTTTCTTTGTAGTGGAGGAATAGTAGAAGTTTAAGCAATTTCTTGGTGATTTGCATCAAGCCAGGCAGCTAATCTGAATGGTTCATATCCATTTGTATTAACAAGAAAGAAAGAAGGGCTCTTGCCAGAAATTATTCTGACACTTGACTCTGAAACAAAGGTTGGGATTTGGCTTTGTAATTCTGAATGATTTGCAGGCATGAAACACTTCATTCATCTTCTTCCCAGGAGATCATCTAAACGTAATCAGTTAGCATCACCCTGTGGTATGACTTTTCAGAAACACTGTAAGTGGGAGAGTCAGCTGCTACCCGTATCTCATACTAGAGCCCAGGGAAGCTGTTATATAACTTACAATGAACAGGTTAACCTCACACAACAGCAACAAAATATCTGGCCCCAAATGTTAATAGTGCCACGTTTAAGAGAGGCTGGTCTAAATACAAATTCTTATTTTTCTCTTTTTCTCTTTTTTCTGCAAATGTTAATGCCTCCAGAAACCTAATAATAAGACTGTAAACCATTTTTTGAGAAAGATTATTAAGAATTATGTCCACATTTATGAAGTATTACTGTTCCAGTCAAAATCATTTGGCATATTAGTCCGTGACATAAAATATTATCCAAATAGATTTTCAATATTTTAAGGGCAAGCATTATTATATGTTTTCAGCAAATTGCTTGTCATCGATACATGGTGGCTCTCTTTATCCTTAATAATAATTTTAATTTTCAGTATACTTTTTTTCTGATATTGTTAAAATAGCTACTCTGCTTTTTTTGTTTTCTTTAGCATTTACACATGAGAGCTCAAACTTTATGGTGCTGGGATGATTGGGTCTCTGCTTGAATTTGTTGAATCGTGTTATTCATGTAATTCTCTTTGCACTTTTAGTCCAGTGATAGAAGCACATGGTACCCAAGCTTAGAAGATGGAAAGTGAGGGTTCCCAAGTTGGTCAGGCCTGCTCAGATGGAAGTGAGTTTACTAATTAATTATTGTGGGCAGTGCCAGAAAGGGGAAGGAATCAAAGAGTGGAGAGAAGAGAATAAAAGGGTGAGTCTTGGGTAGGTGCCTTAGGCTGCTGAGAAGACCTTACTGTGCCAGCCACAGGGTGTAGAAGGATACAGAAGAAGGGAACACCAGAGAATGAGTGAGCTCATATGTGTACGTGAGGTGGGACTGGGGGCCAGTGCCTCAGCATTACCTGCAGGCACACCGCAAAGTAAGTAGTGAACCCATCCATAGTACATGTAGACCATTTATATCATAGAATTTGAAAACAAGATCAATTATTTCTCACTGGTCAGAGGGGAAGGAAGGTTGGCTTAACTATGGAGAATTTCGAGAACCCCCTCTATTACCCAAGCAGAGAAGGCACATAAAGGTTTTCAAAGAGAGAACAGCACCAACAAAACCACAGAACTGATATTAAATATGGTGTCATAATGAAAGTGAACTGTCAGATACTGTCAGGTAGTAACAGGAGAAGAGGGATAGATGGTTTGAGTTAGATCACAAAGTCTTCTGGGTCAAGGGCTTTTGATGTTATTTTAAAGGCAAAAGGGAACTGCTTTAAAGACTTTATTCAAGAAAGTAATCAATCACTCTCTTTTGAAATCAAGAAGCATAGGATGGATGAAGGGTAAGTGCTGAATCTCTGAAGTTAGATTTCTGTTTCTGCTGCTTAGAGTGTGACCTTGGGCAAATGACAACCTTTTCACCTTTAAAGCAAGAATAATTCTGCTGCCCATATCACTGTGTGTTTGTGTGTGTGTGTGTGTGTGTGTGTGTGTGTGTGTGTGTGTGTAATGAATGTGATAGCTTATATTAGATTGTGCCTGACACATAAGTGCAGAGTAAATGGTAGTTATCATCATCAATACCATCATAGTGTATTTATTTACTTACTTATTGAAATGTCAGTTTTAGTACATTTCAGAGAAAGCTTTGTAGAATAGCTAGACAGAGATAGAGACCAGTTTTAGATGTCTTTGGTGTATACAGAAAAGAAATTAAGGCAATTTGAATAGTCAATGATAGAAGGCATTGAAGAAACAGGTTGAAATTAAGTGATAGTAATTAGAACTGATACATTTTATTGACCATGTATATGTGTAAAATGAATAAAAGGACCATCATTCTGAATTTGGAAGACTGATTAAGTAATATGTTGCTTATTCAGTTGGGAACACAAGAAGAAGAGGGGGTTGAGGGCAGGATAATGTTAGGTTAAATTTTAAGCATGTTAATTGTAAGGGCTCTGTTAGAGAGTTGAGTGAAAAACTATCCTTTAGTGTATAGAATACATGGGACTACATCTATGAATGCAGAAGGAAAATGAACAAATAGATTTGACAATTATCACTAAATTTAGTAGGGGAAGAGGACTTTTTGCTCAGTGAAGGGAGATTACTTCTGGAATACCCTTCACTCAATCCACCTTCTCACTTACATCTGATTATGTGAAAAGAAAAACTGGGTATTTGTAAAATTCAGCATCTTTCATTCCTTTTTATTCTGGGTACCATCTTGTCAACAGAAAGCATGTGCTCTTGAATGTTCTTTACTACGTGTGCTTTGGAGTAAAATCGTGTCCCCGCTGAGTAGAATGCGGCGGCCCACTGGTACCAGCGGATGGGTGGGTGGCTTCCTACTGTATTGGAGTGCATTAGTGGGAGTTTCACATTTCCAAATACATAAGCCACAGTGAAAGACATTGGCTTTATCAGTAATATAAATATGTTGTTTTTCATTTCCATCCACTTAAGTCTCTGCCTCATCTCTCTATATGTCAAGAATTCAGGTGCAAGGAAAGGATGTCGTCCATCGGACCCCTTCTAAGACTGTAATCCGCATTGTTAATTAGTATGAGTGAAAGAAAAGCTTCCAGAGGAACTGCCTTAGAAGAAAAGAGAAGATGGAAAGAAGTGATGACAAATGTGCTAAGTTGAAATAAAAGAGAAGGAGCATCTAAATCTAAGAGAAATCCATATTGAAGTCAGGGCTGTAGTATCAGGGGAGGAAAACCTCCTCGCGGGATAGACAGATATAATATTAATAAAAGAGTTGGAAAACCATAGTGTCACAAGAATGCATCAAGAGGGAGTGCTTCTAAAATTGAAGGTGTGCATGTGGTCGTGAGGACACGTCAATAAAACCAAGCACTAAAGAGTTGTCACGTCAGGTGGGTCTAAGGCTATTTTTAGGATTTGGTAATTAGGACGTAATTGACTTTAAAGTGAGCTATTTCACTTGGAAATGGAGGCGGGGAGGGAGAGAATATGCACTTGACCAAGCTCTGTCTTTCCTGATACTATAATTGTTGTGTGTACACGTGTGTAGATAGACAGATATATGCATATTTTATACTGTTCTTCATCTTAATTTGTTAAATTAGAGGAAAAAAAATTCCCTAGGACTTTGAAGTTTTTGGGGCCAGGATTTTTTTTAATGTATCGGTAACCTTAAGCATGCAGTAATTCAGTAACAGACTTCTTGTCAGACATGTATAGAGCTGATTTTTAACAATCCTATGTGTTAAACATGAAAATTAAAAAACATATTTTGTTATATATTTTTCAGAGATTTTTCTTTCCTTAGGAGGGATAATTTTTGGTCAAAATCTTTATGTGGTTTACTCATATACAGTATGTAAAACTTCAGGCCTAATCATTTACAAAGATAGGCCTTATTTCAGTTAACCACTGCCAAGGGCCATCGACAGATCAGTTACTCAACCTCTTACATATTTTGAATGATCCATAAGTGTCTTGACCTGCGTGAAGCTCTGTCAATATTTAAAGCACCAACTTAAAAAATAATAGATAAAACAGTGTCCTGCTGTTACTTGTGTAACTTACAGCACGTTACAGTGAACCTGAATATTTAATCAGCATCAAAAGTTGAAAAAAAATTAATAGGTTCAATAGACTATTCTTCTAGAGAGTGTTGTTTCTGGAACACTGAGCTCATGCTTTTTCAAGGAGCACAAGGATAAAACTGTACATGATTGGGCAATAGTCTAATTTATGGGTGAGTCTAAAACAATTTTAGGAGCTTAACACTGTAGCAGCCCTTTGGGGTATTAACTCTGTCAGCTGGCTTGCAAATCAGAAAATTGATAGCTCTATTATGAAGGCATGTGAAATATCAAATACATGGGCTGGATGTAATGCTTAACTGCTTTATGAGGTGACCAAAAACTGCTGACTGATTTGTTGGCTTAAATCCTGCTGAATGGATCCCTTTAATTGCCTTAAGGATATTCTGCTAAATAATCCAAAAAACTGGGCCTTAAAGAGACAAAAATATATAAATTCAAGTGGATTTAAATTAGAAAGTATTTTTGAGGCAAGATTTGATATAAAAATGGTTATTTTTTTCAACCATACTTAAAAACTAAAACCTGACAACTTAGGACAGAGGAAAGAAACAAATGGGTTATTTTTTAATCATATATTTTTGTTTGTTTCTCAGTCATTCCTACCACAATGAGAGTATTATTATATTTCCAGTATATTTTTAATTAAAATACTCATAGCATAGTATATTTATCCAGTGGCAAGTCAGTAACCATATTGAGCAAAAAGAAAATACTAATTGAACACGTACTCTGTGCCAGGCATTTTGTTAGGTATTCATCATGTTACGTGAGAAAAACACAGTCCCTGCTTTAAATCAGCTTAAATATGTGTAATGCAGGCACCTTCAAGTAAATTTCATGGTGAGGATTTTTAAAAACAGTATGTCGTATTATGACTTTAAACAACTTTTTCGAAAAAGGGCTTAAAGCATCTTGCGTAAATACAAATTGCACATTAATGTAAAGTAATTATGGGTTGCAGTATATAATGAAGACACACTTGAGGTTAAAGCACCAAATATATTTCATAAATTCTTATAATTTCCCCAGAGGTAAGAGATATAATTGAGTCTTCACTTTCTGGTAGCAAATTTAATATTATTTAGGTACTGGTTATAAGATACTGTGTTCAGAAATTGATAGGTAAAATTGATAGCTCCAGAAGTGTGTAGGCATTTTCTTTTTTATCACCTTTAAAGATTCTCTTCAAAATTCCTCCATAAAAATTCTCAGATTCACCTTCTTTGGTTTTATCTATTCACATGCATGAGAAATTGACCAGGTGGAATTTATTCTCCAGTTTCCTCCATTATATCCTGCCCACATCATATAACCAAAATTGCATAGACTCAGTTGAACATTTCGGTTTGGATATGTAAACTCATTGTTTTAGGTTTATTTGCAGAATGTGTGAGTGGGTGACTAGGAAAAATAACAGGATGTTTTTGGGGATAGCCCTAACTGGTATTAAAAATATTGGGGAAGACTGCCATCTCTGAGGATGTAGAAGAAGCACAGTAAGCCATCACATAAGCCTGCAGATTTTCTATCAAAGGAAGGAAATATTCATTCTAATCTGTAATGGCTATTTACACCTACTCTACACATGATGTATGTGCACAGAGAAAATAAAACAATGATAGGAAAAGAGTTTGGCTCAGAAGTTCTCAAGATGATGCATCCTGAAAACATGTCATTATTTACTCCTCTACTTGTACTGTCCTCAAGGATTCTTTGAGCCACTTGTGATGATGACATTGTGTTGAAATTTACCTCTAAGATAAGAAAGGAACAAACCTATCCCCTTTTGCACACATTCAGACTGGATGTAATTAATACATTGCCTACTGAAGTATATTGTGACAATTGGGCTGAGTGTATGAAGATAAGAGCCTTTCCAAAGTAAGTGTGATGAACCCTGGCTACATACATATCATGCTCAGTCCTGCTTTGACCTTGAAACCCCGCAGATACTTGATTCTGAATAATTACATACTGGCCATCATTGTATACTTACAATATAATGCAGCCTGTAGAGAGCGAAGCTTAGCATTTAGTGTGACATTAGAAGTATACTTAGTAAGTGCCTGCCCCAACCAAATTCCATTTTTGTCTTCATTTGACTAAAAAAATCTCAGTATCCAAAAACAAATAATCCAAAAAAACAAGAATAAGTTCTCAGTACATTAAAAACCCCTAAAGAACCCTAAAGAAAAAGTAAACACCTAAATAAAAATGATTTTACCATATTCTAAGTCTTATGCTTAATTCCAGTGAAACTTTGTTCTTATAGTTATTTTGCACTTATAAGATCATTTGAATTATAAGACAGAAAGCTCATATCAGAATAGAACGTGATGAAACAATTACGGAGTCTTTCTTCTCCATTAACTTTTATCAAGGATACTTTAATTATTACCCTATAGAAGAGATTTTTTGACTTAAAAAAAAAACAGGAAGTCATCTGTCTACTCACTTTATTCAAATAATATCAAGGCTAAGGTTCAGAAATCATTGGGCAGAAAAGATTGATACCAGATATCTTTAGATGTTCTGATAGCCTACCTGAGATGAGATAGCCTATGATATTTAGTCAAAAACAATTTTCATAAAGTGTTTTCTACCAGTCTTATCATCAAAGGAATCTTCATTCTTGTTTAATAATAATAATAATAATAATAATAATAATAATAATAATAATAAAGCAGAAAGTGACTATTTCATGTATATAATTTACTTTTTAATACTAACACATAAAGATAAAATTGCTAGTATTGGAATAAATAAATAGCACCCAGCCTATATCTTTTTAGCATTAATGTATTATGTCTCTTTAATAACATATTTTATCTAAATGAAGTTATTTCTTCCTATATTTGAAATTCTTCTCACTATATGGAGTTCTAAATCTTGTCCATGTTTTAATCTCACATAGTTAGCAGATACACATTCTTCTAGTCTCAGCCATTTTTGACTCTCAGACTACAGTTTTTCCTACACTATATATATCAATAACAATTTATCTTTTCCCTTCATTGTATTTAATATAGCTGTTACTTTACACTCAGTGATGTGAACATTTGTTTACTATCTGTCTCTGACCATTGAACTAAACTCTCAGAAAATGGAAGTAATCAAACACTGATGTCCAAGAATATTCCACTTCAGGGCATATTCTGGTCCCTTTCCCTCTTGATGACCATATCAAAACCTTTTAATTATCAGTGCCTGGTCAAATATTCTGTACAGAACCAAATAATCCACAGGCAAGAGTAAGCAAATTTCCATGCTTTTGAGGCATTGCTTGCATTATTACAAAACTGAATCTGATAGCATTTAGATCTGTTCTGTTTTATATAATTATTAATATTTTTATTTCAGTAACTTGGATATGTTATGCCATTGTCTCTAACATATATTATTGCTAATAAGTTTAATTTCTGTTCATTTGTCAGTGCTCTCTTTTTTCTTTCATGCAATTTTGGATATTCTTAGTCATCTGCTGTTCAATCATGAGTTTATTTTATCCATCATCTGTAGGACTGAGTGTGATTTCTTTTTAAATCAGAAAAAAATATTCCTTAATGAATTTTTCTTGCTCTTTATCTCTGTTCTGTATATATATTAGAAATATGCTGACATTTCTGTGTATTTCTGTACTAATCATGTGTATCTTAAACTTTCTCCTGTGTTTTCCATTTCTAAGCCTACCTGTTTTAAATTTTCTCATATTTTCTCAGTTGTGTATTTTACTCATACATAATCTTGTTTTTCTTATATGGCCTTCAGCCTTATTCATTTGCTGATTTTCAACTTTTACAATATTTTAATCTGAGCAAAAAGATTTTTAACTGCTAATTTTTAGCCTCTTCATATTTTACAGATGTGCCATTATTTCTAAAATAGTAATAAGTGCAAATATGTAATAACTAATTACATTGCACGAGGCACTATTTTAAGTGGTTTACCTTCATTAAATCCCACATAAACTACATGAGTTATCCTATTTTTATGGATTGGGAAAATGAGGGGAGCAGGTTAAGTAACACGCCCAAGGACACCCAGATAGTGAGTAATTAATTATCTAAGGATTTCTACTTTGTTGATTTACAAAATTATCTATTGGTTTTTCCCTTTTTACTTTATAGATGTTACTAACCCCTTTATATCTTTACACATATCTAATATTTGTTTTAAAGTCCCTGTAAGTTTACTTAAATTCTCAGTTCATAATTTAATTTGTAGTTGTCTTTTTGTGCATTCAACTTTCTCAAATATCCTTTGGTTGCACGTATCTGTGGTCAGAGAATTCAGATTTTTATGGGGTTACATCTCAGAAGTCTCTCATGGAAGGGACATGGGGATGCCTTCCAGAGCACCGTTTCCTGGTACCTTCACCTCTTTCATGCTGGGTTCACTGATTCTAAAGTAGGTTGTATGTTAGATTTTTAGACTTAAGGCTTCTGTGCTATATGGTTTGCATGAAGTTGAACTTCATATTTTATGCTGTGAGTTTCAATTATTCATGATTTCATTTCTCCTTACTTCCGCAATACAACTCTAGACCAGCATTTATATATGAGGTCATCATTTCCTGAAATCCAGTTTCAGACTAGGATCCCTGCTCTTACCACTTCATGTACACAGTCCTTTACTATCCTTTGTAGATGTTTCACCTTCAACTTAACAAGTTTTATATCTGGTTATACCATCTTACAGGTTGCTCAGCTTTGATTCCTGGTTTACAAATTAGTTCTGAGGTGCTTTTCGTTGTTGTTATTGTTTTGTTTTTAGGGCACTTAAGCATTTTCTTTCTCATATATCCCCTGTGGACTCAGGGATGGATGTGTGTGTGTGTGTGTGTGTGTGTGTGTGTGTGTGTAAATGAACATTTTCAATGTATATCATCAGACATATTCTGTGATTTGAAGCAGAAAAGTAATTTTCTGTCCTGTTCAATCTTACATCTTGATCAGAAATTTGTTTTTTTCAATTTAAACGTGTTTCACAGTAAATCCTCTCTTGGAACAGATTACCAAAGCTTTGCTGTGTGAATGGCTATGTCTTTGAGCCTTCAACATTTGTCTTTCTCTTGACACCAAGAGAAAAGATCTACTTGTTTTTAATATAGGAATTTAATGCCTTTTTCTTTGTTATTTCAATTCTAAGGAACCAATTATATCTAATCATAAACAATGGGAAAACACAGTACAATCACTCATGATTTTGTTTCATGGAGATAAGAATCTATTCTTCACTATTTGCTTTATTCCCCATTGACTTGGATAGTAGGAAAGAATCAGGCTATATTCATAGACAGGCACACACAAAACAAGCAACTTTAGTAAAATGTGTGAAGAGAATATTTATCTATTAGAAATTCTATGTGTGAATCTATTAGGCAGTAAGACTTTCTTCATGCCAGCCTGAATCTGAGCTTTAGAAGTCTGAAAAATAATACCAGAAATCTTTTAATGGCAAAGAAAAAGAGATCATTCTATCAAATTCTTTCTCTTTAATACCCCTTCCCTTTATTCCCAATATGCCAAATATATTGCTTGTAGGATTAAATAGAATAAAGGATATTATAAATTGATCTCTTTGATTAAGAGCCCTATTAGTAGGACAGGAAGAAGTGACAGGGCAGTGTCATTTCTTTTCAGTAATCTCAGAATATTGAGTTGCTTCTTCTGTGGCCAAAACCTGGCCATATTTTAAGGTTGCAAACTTCCCAGTCTCAAAATAAACTTGCAAATTATTATATGCTAATTATATGTAAGATTTGTTTTATTGTTAAGACTTAGTTTAGTAAAAACTTAAAAGAGATAATTTAAAATCATTCCTTAACTAAGTATTGTATTTCAAGAAGTCCTTGAATGAAAACTAAAAGAACTTTCTCCAGTGGATTTATTTTCATGTTCAATGTGATGGCAGGTGTAGAGAACATTTGGAACTGGCAAATCATCAATTTAATTTGACAAACATTTATTTAACGGAGACTCTGTGCCAGGCATCCTGATAAATTTTCTAAATGAGTAAGATAGAGTCCATGCTTTCTAAGAGCGCCTGTGCTTATGGATAAGATACGTGCATAAGCAATTAACTTAAAAACAACGTACTAAGTGTTTTAATTGCAGGTTATAAACTCTTAGAACAGAGCTGAAGAATTAATTAGGCCTGCTTTAGGGAGATCAAGGTCTAATCAGTAGATCATATTGGGATCACTTGAGGAGTGAAGGGGTAACTTTTGTAATATGATGGCTCCATATATTTTGATACTTTTCTTGTGGGGTGAAGGAGATAATCTGTACTTCTACTACTGAAAATAACTCCCCATGGTCATATTGATTTGCTGTAACTTAAGGGAGTAAGTTACACATCCCTTAGGTATATGTAAGAGCCTCCACAATATCATGAACTGTGTCTGGCTGATTATCTCAATATGAGGGAAACAGAAACCTGGGGGAAAAGAAGGCATGCAGAAAACCATGGGACACTTAAATGCACCTGTGCTTGTACTTCATTCATTTATTCAACACTTACTATAGTGGTATTGAATTAATATCCCACTTCATTCAACTGCACTCCTATGCCAACTCATACCTGAAAACATTCTTGAAATTTTATACAAAAGAAGAGTTTTCTTCACCCTTTACTACTTGGTTCTGCATTATTTTTAGAATTACTTGGCATGCTATGTATTTATTTCCTTGCTTGTTAAGTGTTTTCTTCCTACTAGAACATAAGCTGCCTGAAACCATGACTTTTATTTGCATTGTTCAATGCTGTATTTCCAAAGCCTTGAACAATGTATATGGCAGGAGCTCATTGTACATTTGCATAATGGCTGATTGACCTATGAATTAATTATCATAGGAATTTCTTTAAAGGCGTGACATTTTTTAATCTCTCTACATCTTTAGCATCAGTTATAGTACCTAAAATAAACTCTCAACAATTATATTTATTTTAATGAACAGAATGTGTGACCATTTTATTCATACCACTTGGCAATGTAAGTTTTCATTAAACTAGAATGAAACTTAAGTCCCCATGCCAAAAATAAAAAAAGCAATAAATTCAATAAAAGTCAGTCATTTGTAGAATTTCCCAATTACTTCTACTCTTGGAAGTGCCTGACAGTATATAGCTAAACAGTCATTATTAGACAAAGATAAACAACCGAATGAAGTAATAAATGCCATGCCCCATCAGGATACCATGTTATGACACGTATATTCCCAAATTTTTATTTTCCTTATGTTCTTGTCTAATCATGATAGTCCTTTACTGAAATTCGAAATGAAAACATATTAGTTAAGATTTTGGGAAGGATTTTCATTATTAGCTATTACCAGCTAAAGGACAGAATCATTGATTTTCAAAAGCATTTTGAACTATGAGTAAATTATGTGGTCAGAACTTGCAATGCTTAGCAATAAGTCATAAAGGGAACATTTTCTTTTTTAATAGATGTGAAGCTAGTGATGACCCATGTTGACATTCAGAAGTCAAATCTGTATAAACTCAGAGGTTTTAATTTAATACACCCCCCACCACAACTACCACATATCGATGCAATCACCTTATTATACTTTAATGATATATCACCTTTCTGCTCAAGAATCCCTGGTAGATCCCTGACCTACTTGACCTACCAAGTTGTTTTAGGCTCAATTGTATTTTCCCAAAAAGTATATGTTCAAGCCTTAACCCCCAGCACATCAGAATGTGACTGTGTTTGGAGATAGGGCCTTTAAAGAGATAATTCCATTAAAATGTTATAATTAAGGTGGGCCCTGATGCAGCCTGACAGGTGCCCTTATAAGCAGAGGAAGTTTGGACACAGAGGGAAATACCAGGAGTGCAGGTGAACATAGGAAAGACCATGTAAGAGCACAGCAAGAAGGCGGCCATCTGTAAGCCAACGAGAGACACCTCAGACGGAATCAACGCTGCTGATATTTTGATTTTGGACTTCCAGTCTTCAGAATTGTGGGAAAATAAATTTCTGGTTTTTAAGCCACTCAGTCTATGGTTCTTCGTTATGGAGATCTGAACAAACTGATACACTCTGAGACCAAACTCTCTTTTCGGGCATTACAAATCTTGCCCCAGCCAGCGTTTTTTATCCAAATTCTCAGCCTTCCAACATGCACCTCAGATGTCACCCTAGTGCCTTCCACATGCTATGAGGCATCTTATCTTTACCCTTCATCTTGAATGCATGAGCCAAAGATGCTCTTTTTCCTCTTATATCATTCATAAAGTCCAAGTCAGGAGTACTGCAAAGTCTGCTTTAGTCCAGTCCTGGTTCATCTCTTCTAGTCCTAATACTTACCTGGTGTTACCACATTGGAAATTAAGTTATTCCTAAAATCCCAAACAAATTCCGTTCTAATGAGAGCTATGAGTGGAGTATCATCGATGCTAAAAACAGAGTATAGCATAGAGAGGTACTCCAAAAATCTTGGTTGAATGAACAAACTATCCATATAAGGCTTTATTATTTTTCTTATTTTTCACATGATAATTTCTGTGCTTCTTGATCTACTCCTCTAATAAAGAAGTAGGTGATGGGCCTCTGATGTGTTTCCAGTTCTGTATATAGACACCGAGAACACAGAGAGAAATGCTATAAATTCAGTCTTCTAGCTTACAGCTAAGTAAACTAATTAGAACCAAAAGGTGTGGTAAATACTATCTTCTCTTGTTCTGTGCATAATTTCTTTTCATAACTTCTTGCATAGGTGATGTGCATAGCTAATCTATAAATAGTTGCTAAACAATTGAAGAAATTGATAGCAAATATTAATTGGAGTCCTAGCCAGACTGTAGTCTTCCCCAGTCAAGTGCCTGGGCAGCTCACCATGTATTAGAACAGTGGGTGTGTCTTTGACCTTGATGGGTTCGAGTTGGAATTGAGCAGTAAGCTGGAGATAGGTGAGGGACTAATAAAATACGGAGTAGAGAGAAAAGATTTCTCCAAATGTGTGAGTGGCACATCTAATCCCTAAGGAAGGCTCTGACTCCACAGAGCAGATGTTAATTCCCATGTCTCAGACTAAACTGAGTGATGTGGCTAATACTATTGGGGAGGCTGTGGTGAGGGCCCCAAACACAGGGAGATTCTAGTGTTTGCCTTTGGGTTGCTTTAACAAAATGCTTCAGACAGGGTGACTTACAAACAACAGAACTTTGTTTGAGTCTGAAAATCTGAAGTCAGGGTGACAGCACAGTCTAGTGATGGTCCCTTTTTGGGTCACAGACATATCATTGTGCCTCACATGAGGGAAGGGGCTCAGAAGCTCTGTGGGATCTCTTATAAGAGTGCTAGTGTCGTTCATGCAGGCTACACTCTCATGACCTAATTTCCCCCTGTAACATCACCACCTTTGGAGTTAGGGTTTCACCATATGAATTTGGGGGACACAAACATTCAGACCCTAGCAGTGTTCAAAATAGAGAAGGAAGAAACAGGTGTTCATGGTGGCATTGTGAGAGCTGGGTCTCCCTCAGGAAAACCTCTCCAGCTGTTGCAGAGGCTGCCTTATATGTGGCCCAGAATATTGCCCAGGACACTCTGCCTAGGAGTATGGATCATCCTCCCTTTGGTGAAAGTTCTACTAGAAAAGAGGGTGGAAGGGTGGGGTTTTGTTTCCCCCCTCATCTGTACCCCGTGTGGGAAAGGTTTCTTGCAGTACAATCAAACCTAAACCTTATGCTTAGGTTGGTGTCCCGTATAAGCCACAGTTTAAGACTCGAAAGACCTACGCCTGCGTAGGGGCTTATGGGCCTGCTCCCACCCTTCCAGCAATTGGCTTATTCAGTTGGAGGGGCCGGCGGGTCTGGCATTTGCAGGCCAG